>JADRCD010227209.1:20266-40781 GCA_019843815.1 Montemys delectorum
GCTTGCTTGTTCATGACTTTTGAGGCTTTCTCAATGCTCATTTCCTTTGGACCCTTCATGGTTTCCTACAGGATAGGCCAGGACAGACATGAAAGAGAGGTTCAGGAGGTTGTCTCAATTAAAAGATTAAGTGGTCATTGGATATTATAGGGATGTTTTTCCTACTTTGTCAGTAGTCCATTACTTAAAATAAATTTATTATTTAATACACATTTGTGAAAGAGAATTATGAAGTAATTTTCTTTACATATTTGGTAGTTTTTTTTAAACGAAGTAAGGGGATATGTAGAAGTAGGTCTCCAGGAAGCCATCTTCTATATTTTCAGAAATGTTTCCCCTTAGGTGTGGACAGTCCATAATACCTGCTCTGGTGACAACCTGTATATCAGCTGCAACTGCCTTGGTTACAACACTTAGTAGTTAACCAGAAATGTCCAAGGACTAACTGTTAAAAGAATTCTCTGCCATCGCTAGAAATATCTTGGCCATGAACTCTACCAGCTCTTCGTGCTTGTTAGAATAAAAGCATCATTCACGATGATGGTAGAAAATCCTTAAGACCATGTGTCTAACTTTCTGGATGTCTGCTGTGGGCAAGCCGGGATTCCTGTGTAGTCATTGCTTCCTATCTTTTAATGACGAGAAGGAAATGGAAGAGGAAGCTCCTTTTCCAGTCAGAAATACTGAAATATTTCTACAGCTGCCTAGTTTCCTGACGCTTAAATTGTGAAACTGAACTCCGTCATCATTTCTAACATTTAAGTTCCCATTTGAGGGAAGACACTCTAGTGTAGAAAATGAGTAGCTAACTGAGGGGTTAGAGAGTGTGTAACAGGTCAGTGCCAAGACTTATGCCTTCTCTTGTCTTTGTCTTGAGATAGCTAGAAGGACTTGCCTGTAACGTTGAATAGCAAGCTTACATAATCATATCGAATTCTGGCAAGTACAGTCTGCTATAGCCTTAGTTCTTCACTCTTAGTCATTCAGTCTTTTCCTTGTCTTGCTCTGGCTCTCCTCCATCCTTCTTAACCCATTGAATTTGTTGTTTGCCATGATGCTGCTTCTTGAAAGTTGTGTTCACAGTTGGGACACAGTTCTCCGAAGTCCTGCCGACTATACTGTGTTTTAGCAACTGTTGATGCCTTTCCAGGGTGACTCCGGCCATATTACAAAAGCAATCTTCGCCCCACCCCACCCCGCCCCACCCCATGACTGGCATGATGCTAGTTGACCAATTATGGGAAGAGCTTATACTTGTTCTCATTATTGTACCCACAGGCACTGGTACCCACAGTCACAGTTCACCTGGATACTAGATACTGAGATCCTAATTGGTGTTGCTATAAATAGTGTCATATAAAACCACACAGATGCAAAAATACAGTCATTTGTCTTGTTTTCAAGACCTGGTCTCAAACATCCCAGACACACCTCAAACTCACTATGAAGCTGAGGATGACCCTGAACTCCTGATATAGCTTGCCTACTATGTGACAACCGTGTCTGGCTCACACATCAGTTTGAGAGACAGTTTCCTGTATGTCCTATTGACCAAGGAGGAGCCTTCCTATGTGTGTAGCTTAAACTATTTTTCAGTTTGTTTTATTTTCTTTCCTACAGTTTATACTTCAAAGTCATTATTTCCCTTTGTGCCCAATCTCACCTTTCTGCAAGCATACAAAAATGTCCCTGGTCACTTTTCTGACTCCAGATCACCCTGATTGGAAGCTACTCTTGAACATACCGCCTCTAGTTCCCTCCTCTCTCTGTACTAGCAAACCATTTGTTGTAAAGCTATACCAATTTGAAGGCAATACTTTTGAGTGCATAGAGTCCCCAGGGGAGACAGCAGAGGTGGGTCAGTGTTCATTCTGGTTCCTGAAGTCCTGAAGGCTACATGGTTCTTGGTCCAAGTAAGTGCCCCACTCTTCCTGTAAGTGTTAACTCCCATGAGGCCAAGGGAATGGAGAAGCTGGTCTCTGAGAGGCTCTCCGAAAAGGGAGGACCACTTCTGCTTTCCACGGGAAAGCTGTATTGCTGAGAACAGAACTCAGCTGGAGGGAGAAGGCACGAAGGAAGTGATTGCCCCCACACCCTGCACCATCCAGTCATTTGCCTGTGGGGCCCCTCCCTTCAAACCACTCAGAATTGCTTTTCTCTTGGGGTTCCTTCTACCTGCCTTGCTTGGTTTGCAGGTTCATTGCCAGCTTTCCTTGGAGGGAGACAAGGGAGATGGATGGAGGAAGGGAGGGAAAAGAGAGAGGGATAGTGAACCAGAGTGGAGGGAGGGTGCAGACTCTTCCCAGGCAGAGACCTCCAACAGGAAGTTGTATATTTTGAAATATACAGTCTTGATTTTTCCGGCAACAGAAAGATGTACGTTTTGAAATTTCCCCTCATGGAAACTCAATGTAAGATTTCACAATCTTTAAATGTTCTCACAATACAAGATCTTGGCTATAGTACTTTAAAGATGTTTTTAAAGCTCCTGAATTATAGTCTTTGTTAAACTCTTGGAATGCAGCAGTATTGTCAAACCTCCACAAGCATAAGCTCTGTCAGAAATATACTTAACTTATGCCTATAACACATAAACATGAAGCAGACAAGCAAAAGGACATTAAAAAAAAATGACTGAGGAGCTTTTCCTTTGCATCAGAGTGGTTGGGAGTCCTCCTGAGCCCCCTTGAAGAGCTATATTGGGCTGCAAGTAAGCAGAGGTGAACCTGGGACTGACTGGAGGATTATTAAAGAAATACAGATTCAGCTGGCCACCGGGATACTGCCCTGTAATACCAGCGATTGAAGAGGCTAAGGCAAGAAGGGTCATTTGAGCTCTGGAGTTTAGGACTAGCATGACCAAAACAATGAGATCCCATTTAAAAACCAAACCAAACAATCCAAATACAAATTAAGAGGCTTGTGTCCATGTAGCATGTAGTTTTTGCTACCTTGCTTTATGATCCACGCAAACAGTGCTTCAGCCCCATCCAGGTTCCCTTGGATCTGCAGATGAAACACACACACACACACACACTAACTTATTTTTCAACCTGCCTTATGGCTCAATTGCTGAGTGCTTCAAATCTCCCGCTACTAGCATGTCCTTCCCAATACTCTTAGCTCAGCACCTTAAATCTGCCCTCAACTTTAGTTGCTCAGTTATCTTCTCCTTGTTGAGCAACCCACAACTTCCCTCAACTTTAGTTGTGTTTCTAATGTCCACCTGGGGAAGCGGCCTATGGTTGCTCTGTCCAGGGTCTTAACATGGCTCTTCTCCCTCGAAAGCATAGCAAAAATCTCCCTCTTCTCCTGCATCTGCTAGCTCGCCTTTGGGGACGTGGAACTCCAGCCTCTTTCCTTCTTTCCAGAAATTGGCTCATAGCATCTTTATTGATTGATCAAAAACCAGCTGGGGAACAGGATCTCAGTTAGCATCAGAACCACCTGCTATATGTCTATACAAAGGAATATGCTTCCAAATGTAAATGCCTCAAATAGCATTTGATCCTTCTATGGCAAAATGCACCCCCCATCATGTGTTTGTGTGTATGTGTGTGAAGTGATCACATGTGGAGGCCTGAGGTTGGGACTCCTTATTTACTGTATAATTCTTTTAGGGTAGGGTCTCTCAGGCTCACTAGTACAGCAAGTCTTCCTAGCCAGCCAGTATCTTTGGGAATCCTGTCTGCCTTTCAAGACTGGAGTCACGTGTATGTGGATTCTGTGGCTCCTTGTTTCAGCTGCAAGTGCTTTAGCCATGGAGCCATCTCTAAAGCCCGAAGGTGTTCTTTAAAATCCAAATACAACTGAGGAATGCTGAGAGTGAGAGAAATAGCCTTCCCCAGGGAAGGGCCCCTAATTGTTTATGTAATACCAGCAGTAGGCCCTGAGATCAGATGCTTACAGATAACATTATACCGAGCAAGTTGAGCACACACACACACACACACACACACACACACACACACACATAACAGCAATTAAAGAAAAAAGGCCATGTATTTGAGGGCAATGGGAGTTAAAGGGAGGAAAGAGAAGGAGGAAACGGTGTAATTATAATTCCAAAAAGAAGTTATAAAAAATAATAAAGCTTAAAACATTTTTTACTGATACATTAAAATTATATCTGTTTGTGAAGTACCCTGAGATGTTTTAATACAGGTATGTCTACATTCTATAATGTTGAAGTGGGTATGAGTCTGTCCCTGCCATGATTTGCATGTGGGATGTTCTCTAAGGTATCTGTGTTTAAGGCTGCACTCCCAGCTTGGTGCTGTGTGGAGGAAGTGGGAATTCCCAGAGCAGGACCTCATGGGAGGTCTCCAGGTCAGTTTTGCTGCTCTCTTAGAAGCCTTGGTTGGTTGTCAGGCTTCCCTCTTCCTCCACTGTATTTCATAGTGATGAAATGAGTGTTTTCTGTGCCACATGCTTCATCCACAATGTGCCTCTTTGTCATAGGCCCAAAGCGTAGGGGCCAATGGATCATGGATTGCTCCACTCTGAATTAGATGCCAAAACAAAATGCTTCCTTTCATTATAAATAATAAATAAATAAATAAATAAATAATAGGCTAGCTAAATACAAACTGATAGGTAACATGATAACATTCTTAAATAACTCATTGGTGAAAAATAGCATTTAAAAGCTCTGCATATCAATTTGTTTTTATTCTAAAGTCTTCATAGTGGTTTTTTTCTGGAGGATGAATGACTGATGATTTATTTATTTACTGTGGATAATTACTAGGGCATCGCATATACTAAGCAATCATTCTACCACTTACCTGTCTCTGCCAACTCTCATCCTTACTTTATTTTACATCTATTTATTTACATATTTGTGTGATACAGGCAATCATTCTATCACCAAGCCAAACCTCTGTCCCCTTAAAAGTACTCAGAAGTGATTATATTACTCACACAAAGGGTCTCCTTCATCCCTTCCGGAAGAAGGAGGAGAGGCAGGCACAGAAGAAGCCCCTGGTGCAGAGCTCCAGCTCCTGCTTGGAAGATGGATGTGAAATGCCCAGGATGCTGTTAAATCCCTCACACAAAGGGTAGCCTGCTGTGTTGTCTGCTCCACAGTCTTGTCAGCCTACAGGTGGAAAAACAAGGCTGACAAAGGATGTTCTTTCTTGACAGAACAGGAGTAAAAGTACCCCAAATCAAGATAATGGGAAACCCTCTCAATAAATACATTTTGGGTTAAAAATATATTATTTTGAAAGCGTCTCTCTAAGTTGCCCAGGCTGGCCTTAAATTGTACAGAATACACACAATTTCTAATTAACAAATGGCAGTACAAGGGACCTCAGACACAGTGACTGCAGAAGGTAGTGAGGTCAGGGAACTGGAGTAGACTGCAGGCTGTTCATAAGAGGCTGCAGGCTGTTGTCCTTAGTGATTTGTGGGTAACTGGTTCCACGACCACTCAAGGATGTGTTTGTGTGTGACCTCACATATTCTCTGGAGTTCACGGAGCCATCTCTAGATTACTTATCATGCCTAAAACAATACAGCAAGAGTGAAGATACTTGTTAGATGATATTCCTTTTTAAATTATTTATTATTTTACGTATATGAGTTTATGTAGCTATCTTCAGACACACCAGAATAGGGCACCGGATCCTGTTATAGATGGTTGTGAACCACCACATGGTTGCTAGGAATTGAACTCAGGACCTCTGGAAGAGCCGTCAGTGCTCTTAATTGCTGAGCCATCTCTCCAGACCCCTAGAAAAAAAAGTCTATACTTGTTCAGCAGTGGCACATTTTGTGAATATTTTCTGTCAGTTGTTGGTTGAATCTGTAGATGTGAAATTGTGAGAGTAATTGTGAGCTGCAGAAATGTAAATGTGGAGAACGTTTTTTTTCTCCCCTCCATCTTCCCTCCCCTTTCCATCCTTCCCCTCTTTCCCTGCCTTCCACTCACCTCGCTCCCTCCCCCCCCTTTTCCTCCCTCCTTCCCTCTTTACTTCCTCCCTTTGTTTTTTCTTTCTTTTTTGGAGACAAAGTCTCCAAGGTATTCTAGGCCTCCAGCAGTTAGATTGCTGTCCTTTTCTCCCGGTCCTCCCATGTGCCAGGATGATAGGTTTGTGCTATCATGTCCTCTATTAGGAACAGTCTTAACTTATTGTTATTTTTTTTGATACATATCTTCCTATGTATCCTAGGCTAATCTTGCACTTGCTGTGTAGCCCAGACTGACCCAAAACTGGTTATCCTTCCTGCCTCAGCCTCCTGAGTTCTGGGTTTATATGTGTGTGTCATCATGACTGGCCAGAGCATTTCCTTAGAAAGTTCCGTGATGTTCGGGTGATCCATTTGGCTAACTTTTCTGGCGTACCTCCTGTGAATCTAGATGGTGTTGATGGAAATACAAACGGAAGAGTGTAAGGAGGAAGACACACTGTGAATGCCCAGGGTTGGATCCTGAGGGAACAGTGGTCCAGCTCTGTCACTAGACCTTGTCTTATAATCTGTAATAAGGCTTAACAGGAGAGTCCCTGACTAAAAATGATGTGTTTTTAAAAAGGAAGGGAGGACTTAGTATGCTCCTTTTAGTATGGAGCAGCCTCTTTCAATCACAAGCACTCTTTTTAAAGCATATCTATCTGTCTGTCTGTCTATCTCTATCTATCTATCTATCTATCTATCTATCTATCTATCTATCTATCTATCTATCTGTGTAGGTTTCTCAAGACAGGGTTTCACTGTGTAGCTCTGGCTGTCCTGGAACTCACTCTCTAGACCAAGGTGGCCTTAAACTCAAAGAGATCCATCTGTCCTGCTTCTACTTCCTGAGTTCTGGGGATTAAAGGCATATGCCACTCCTGTCTGTAAGAAGGTATTTATGATGTAGAATCAGGAGGCAGATTCCATAGATTTGGAGAGGTGGGTGAGTAACTGAATGACTCAAAGGGTGTTCCACAGAGGTTAATTCGATACTAGAAAATAATATCCATTGCCGCTTGTTATGAGAATTGTAGACTTCACCTGGGATCTGCAAGTGGCTATATGATAGCCACTCATTATTATTATTATTATTATTATTATTATTATTATTTTATTTTATTTTATTTTTTTTGTTTTTTTGAGACAGGGTTTCTCTGTATAGCCCTGGCTGTCCTGAAACTCACTCTGTAGACCAGGCTGGCCTCGAACTCAGAAATCTACCTCCCTCTGCCTCCCAAGTGCTAGGATTAAAGGCATGCGCCACCACCGCCCTGCAGCCACTCTAAATACTCCAAGTAATGTTGGTCTTGCCCAAACGTTTGTCTACATGCCATTTGAATAAGAGATCAAAGTTTTGGGGTAGTCATCAATCTTTGCCATTCAGTTTAAAGGAGAGATGATTGTGATGTAACAATCTGGGACCAGTCCTATAATTTATAGCTTACTAAGATCACCACCACAACTGGCAACAGTGTTTGGTTAAAACTGAGCAACCACTTGCATAACTAGGTGTAGTGTATTGAGCTCCCACTATAACTACTACCTGTGAGATTCTGTTCATCTTCAACTAGAATAGGGTTTGGAGTGTCACTCTGATGACCCTGGCACTGACCCTTCCTAGCTGTGGCTTCCTGGAAATTTACTGGCCATGCTAGCCTCTGGGAGCTTACGTTAAACCTCAGAGATTGGTGGTAAGGGGTCCAGGTTGTGATAGATTCCAAACTAGCTTTGAAACACAGAGCTGATGTTCTTTAGAAGGTTATAAGTGTTGGTGAAACAGCACAAAAGTGGCTCAGTATGGCTACTCAAAAACAAGAAATTTAAAAAAAAAAAAATGCAAGGAGAAAAGAAACTGATGGCCAGGATGTGGAGAAACTTGAGTCCTTAAGCATTCCTATTGGGCAAGTCAAATGGGGTACTGATTAAGGGCAGTTCCTCAAGAAATGACGCAGCAATCCCAAATCTGGGTGTATACCCAAAAGTGGGGGTCTTAGGTGGTGTATGCTCATCCATGTTCATTTCAGGGCAATTCAGAATAAACAAAGAGCAAAGGGAAGTGTGTTATACGTATAGTAGGCTATTCAGCCTAGAAGGGAAAGAAATGCTGGCCCTTGATATATTATGAACATAAATGAGCCCTGAAGATGTTTGCAGAGTGAAACAGGCTAGTTACCAAAGGAAAAATACTGTGTGATTGCTCTTATGTTCATGGACTAGTCAATCCACAATGGACTAGCCAGTAAAAAAGATGGTAGCTTCCAGGGGCTCTGAGGAGGTGGGGATGGGGAGATATTGTTTAATGGGTACAGAACTTCAAATTTTCAATATAAGAAGGGTTCTGAAGATAGGTGATAGCAACAGCTGTGCCAGGGAGTTGCAGCCTTAAAGTAGTTCAGGGGCAAATTTTATACTATATATATTTTTGCTAAAAATTCTAAAGAACAATTTTAAAAAGTTTATATGCAGAAATATGGACTGAGAGTGGTCTTGCGGGTACACTGAGTTTGATAAATGATCTTTCTTCTAACGCAGGCTTGCCTATCAAGTTGATTGGTATGTCTATCTTTGGTGTCTTAGGGCTTCTATCGCTGCAATTAAAAAAAAAAAAAACAAAAAAAAAACTATGACCCAAAGTAACTTAGGGAGGGAAGGGTTTATCTCATTATATACTTCTGTATGACAGCCCATCATCAAAGGAAATTAGAGCAAGAATTCAAGGCAGAAACTGAAGCAGAGGACATGGAGGATTGCTGCTTACTGGCTTGTTCTCCATGGCTTAGTCAACCTGCTCTCTCATGACATGCAGGACTATTTGCCCAGGAGTGTCACTGTCCACAGTGAGCTGAGCCCTCCCAAAGCAATCATTAATCAAGGCAATACTCTCACACACTACAGGCCAAGGTTTTGGAGGCATTTTCTCAAAAGTCTTTTTTTTTTTCCAATTACGTCTTGGTTTGTGCCAAGTTGACACAAACCAAGCACCACAGTGGAACACTCGATCACCTCATTCAGTGTAAGACCCTGCAGATTTCTGACAAAGTAGTACGCTGGCAAAGAGTAGAGAGAAGTTAGGATAACGAGGAAGGTTTACTGCGGTAGAGCCTATACTGGAGAAGGTAAGGAGAAAGGCTCTTTTCTTTTCCTTTTTAAAACAATCCAGTTTGTTTGCAGGGAGTTCACCTGAGAAATACAGAGTCTCAGTCCTTAGAGGTTTATCATAGATTTCCCTAAAGAACCCTGTAGAATTCATTGGATTAATGGCTTCTAAAGGTACGTTCTGACCTAATGGTTCTGCTGTTTCTCATTGATTCTATTCCCTCTTCTCTGATAAGCATTTTACTACTGAGCTAAATACACAGCTTGAAAGAGTGCATATATACATTCTTATCATTGTCTATGTGGATGTTCATGTGGAAGGGTGCATTGGGAGGGGCTCATCGCACATCCGGGTACATACAGAGGTCAGAAGTAGATTCCAGGTGCCTTCCTCAATCATTTCTCCATCTTATTCTCTTAAGATAGAGTCTCATTGAACCTGGAACTCACAGCTTCTGCTACTGGCTCGTCAAAGGTCTTCTTGTCTCTGTTTCCCCAACATTGGAGTTGCAGGGAGGTGTCTCCTCACCTGTTTTTTCTTGTGGGTGCCATGGATATGAACACAGATTCTTAGGAATGTACAGAAAGATATCTCCCAACCCCTTGAAAAAATATTCCCGTTGAAAGTCGTCCTCATAGACTTCAGGGGGACTTTTTCATGGTGGAGCACCTAATGTTAACCCACACAGTGTAGAATAGTACAGAAAGAGATGTCTGGTGCAGTACAGGCTTTGGGGCAAGGACAACCTGACCAAGAAGCAGTCATGCTGGCATGGGACTGCCCATCCCCACACAGGACTGCCTAGTCACCTCAGTGCTATCTCATAGGTATCCACCTTCCTGCTTCTCCTTTTAGTTCACTTTCCAAGGCAGGTAGATTTTTAACAATGTAGTGTAAGGAACTGAAAAGCAAAACAAAGCCAGTTGGTCTTACAAAGAAACAGATTTTCACGCTGTGTGTCCGGCTGATGCCAGAATCTCTGCATGTTGGGCTCACTGCCATTTGAGGAGAAAGCATTTGCCCTGTTATGCACTCTGGCTATGCAGTTGTATTTCCCACACTTCAGTTTGATCTGTGCCTTATTTAAAGGCTTTTTATTTATCTACTAACTAGTAGAGGTAGTTGGCACCAGCCGTGTATGCATAGGTTATTCGCCTACCCAGTTCTCACAATGAAGCCAATTCCCAAATGCAGATGTGTCAGTGTGACAGGGTGGTTTCTCCTGCCTCGCTGACATTAGGCATCCTGTGAATGACACAGTGCCCGTGTGGTGTCTGCACTACTCTTTGAAGCTCTGTGGATTCAGAAATTCCCTTCTGAGCTTAAATCGGACCCATATTCTGATGTCAAGGGACACAGCATCTTCATTACTGGCTGTTCGGTTTCTGTGGGGGGCTACTGTGCATATTTGACTTCACTGGGGGGGGGGAGGGAGAGAAGCATAATTTAACCTGTGGAATTTGTTAATCCATGAAGCCGTGCTTTATTTATTCATCATTCAGAAAACATTTCTTGGATGCTCGGTGCTCATAAATATGCATGTGATTAGCTGGCAGTTATAGCCACTGGCTCTCAAAAGCAGGGTTGTTCCATAGCTAAAGCCAAGCCTCCACACCCTAGCCTCTGTATCTTCATTTGTAACCAAATTTGGATTGAAAAGGTTTTTAAAATTTGAACTGGTACAAGCAACTACAGCTCTTTTTAGGTTGTTATTTCTTGAATAACACAGTATATTAGCTACTTACACAATAATTATAATGTATTAGGTATCTTAAAAAAATCAAGAGATGATCTCAAGTACATAATACATGTGCATAGATTATATGCAAATACTACACTATGTTATATATACAAATTTGAACACTCACAGATTTGGGCAACTATAGACTTTATACCTTGTCATCCTACTGATATTAAGAGACATCTATACTCAGAAAATTAAAGTGTTTCTGAAGATTGAATGAAAAGACTAAATTTTCATTTAAAATAAAATATGGGCATACCAGGCAGTGGGGTCGTGGGGAAGCTATTTTTGCCGTGCAAGGTTTCAATGTGACAGCCTGCGGGGATGCCAAGCCTACGAGTGGACAGCTCACAGCCCCTGACTTCAGTTCATTTCTCCTCACTAGGGAGGCTGAGGCCTAGCATCTGCATTCCGACTGCCAGTGCCTGTTGGCCACCACAGGTGATGCCAAGGACGGAGTAAGGAGTGAGTCCTTGGAATAGAGGAGAGTGTGGGACCCAGGAGCCTGAGCAGAACAGGGTGATTTCCAAGGGAGGAGGTGAAGTCTCAGTTGCATATCAGGGAGACAACAGAAACAGCCGCTCAGATGGATTCCTGCTTATCTTGGCAAAGACTGTAGGACATGGATTAGTACCAAGATAAGTGGTGATAAACGTCCATCGTCACTAGGGTGTGTGATGTTATATCTGAGATTCAGTGACTGGAGTGTGGTGCACAATAGTCCAATGATGGAACAGTGCCTGATGTTTCTTCAACTCTTCAGGCTTCATTTTCTTTTTCTTTTTTTTCTTTTTTTCTTTTTCTTTTTTTGGTTTTTCGAGACAGGGTTTCTCTGTGTATCCCTGGCTGTCCTGGAACTCACTCTGTAGACCAGGCTGGCCTCCAACTCAGAAATCCACCTGCTTCTGCCTCCCAAGTGCTGGGATTAGAGGCGTGCGCCACCGCCTCCCAGCTTCATTTTCTGTCATAAAAAATAGTACTAACAAAGGCTTGTCTACTAGTCCGTCCAGTTGTTATAAAAATGGAATGAAACTATGTGAACATCATCTTATTGTGACAACGTACCCCATGTATCAAACGTACACATAGAAAACACTACTTTACTTCCTGGGTTTGGAGGGTTTTGGCTAAGATCCAGAAATATCATTGCTTGGGCCTCTGATGAGGCTCTATGGCACAAGAGGAATACATGATGGACCGAGTCAATCACACTTCATGAGCCAAGCAACGAAGAGAAAGGGAGAAACAATGTCTCATGATCTTCAAGTGATCTGATGACCTCATGGAACGCTCAGCCACCTAAAAGATCTGTAGAGCACATCTCAGTGTCACCACCCTCGCATGAGGGCCTTTGGAGGACATTCATCTGAACTGTACTAATTTCTGGGAGTGTTTTTGAGGACTCTTAATTTACTATAAACATTTGGCTATTGTTTGGTTGGTTGTTAGTCAGTTGTTCTGTCTGTCTGTAGATGGGCTGTACACTGCCTAAAGTGTTTTAGAATTCTCAGGCTTAAGCAATCCTCCTGCTTCTGTCTCTCAGGTTGTTGGGACTACAGGTCCATTCTACCATGTGTGATCAGATGGTTTTGGTTTGATTGAACTCATATAGTATTCCCAGCCTTTTCTCCATTGTAACAGTTCCCCAGCTGCCCCCATTTTTACATCATAACCATCCTGTTAAAGAAGTTGAGATTTATGTACTTCAAGTGAAATTCACTCTTAAAAGGTTAGGGAGGTTTGGGGAGATGATTCTGTCTATAACATGTTTGCTGAGAAAGTATGAGGAACTGAATTTAGATTCCAGAACCCACATAAAAACTGGCGGCCATTGCACATCTGCAATCTCAGCGATGGGGAGACAGAGACACATGGATCCTGGAACTCATGGGCCAGCCAGTCTAGCTAGGCAGTGATCTACAGGTCCTGAGAGGAGAGGAAGGAAGGGGGACACCTGATGTCAAACTTTGGTCTCTATGGGCGTATGCACATGTACCAGCCTACAGATGTATACTCACATGAGCTTGTATACATGTATAATCCCCCCGCCACACACACACACACAGCGAGGCAGGAGATGGACTGGGGAATTAGATTAGAAGTGTGGGCATATGTGTTGTGTATGGGGGTCAAGGGAGTTGTGTTTTTTTTCCTTCCACTTTATGTGGCTTTTGGAACTCAAACTCAGGTTGCCAGGCTTGTGTGGCAACCATTTTTTGCCTACTTAGCCACCTTGCAGGCCCTTCTTTCTCTTTTTAGAGTCTCACTAGGTAATACAAGCTGGCCGTTACCTCAGGATACTCCTGCCTTAGCCCAACAGCGCCGGGATTCCAGGTGTGTCACCAAGCCTGACAGGAAATTTTTTATTCTTAGATGACTCTCAAGCATTGTGTGAAGGGGGCAGTAGTTTTCTGGTTTTTGTTTGTTTGGTTGGTTGGTTTGTTTTGTTTTTTTCAAGACAGAGTTTCTCCGTGTAGCCTTGGCTGTCCTGCAGTCACTCTATAGACCAGGCTGGCCTCGAACTCAGAAATCCACCTGCCTCTGCCTCCCAAGTGCTGGGATTAAAGGTGTGCGCCACCACCGCCCCGCAGTTTTCTGATTTTTGTTTTGTTTTTTCATTTTGTTTTGTACGTTGTATAAATAAACAAAGACACACTTGTGCGCGCATGCGCACACACACACACACACACACACACACACACACACAAAACCTTGCCTAATATAGCAAAGGTACCCTCCTAGGCTTGTCACCTCTATTTAAAGTAGTTAAATGGAGAACCATGGTGCTTGATAGAAAATTAGCTTTACATAAGTTCAAGGGCCACATACAGTCTCTGATTGATTGTACACTAGCCTTAACCAATTTTTTTCCTTAACCAATTTTTTTTTTCCTCACAAAGTGATAAAGAGCATCCATCAGTGTATTTGAGCCAGGCATGTTGGTGCATGTGGGTTACACTGGTCTACAGAGCTAGTTCCAAGACAGCCAGGGCTCCACAGAGAAATTCTGTCTCAGAAAAACAAACCCAGACAAAAAAGCAAGCAAGCAAACAAAGAGCCTCTGGTTCATTTTATTCTTGTTGTTGGTATGAAAAAAAATAAGATTTTATATGAAGGAAAGTAATGTTTTTCTATTATATCTTTTGGACCTATTTTTTTTTTTCTATGTATGGTCATTTTGGCTGCATACGTGGCTGTGTACTGCTTGTGTGCCTGTTGCCAAAGGAGGCCAGAATAGTGCATTGGATCCCCTGAAAATGGAGCTGGCCACTGTGTGTGCTGGGAATTGAACACTGAGCCTTATGGAAAAGCAGCCAGTACTTCTTACAACTGAGCCCTCGGACCAGCCCCTCCATTGTGTCTTAGCCCAGCCCTCTCCATGACGAGTAAAGAACAGCTGAGGTGTCTCATCTGAGTAACCATTTAGGACCAGACTGCTCTGGAATTTGTTTTTCAGTTTTTGAAATATGTGCATGCACCTATGAGATACTTTAGAGTTGGGCTCTGAAGCCTGCACATGAAGCCCATTATGTTTGACGTGTGTCTTAGTAGGCCTGGATATTGACTGCAACCTATTGCATGAGATCAGAGCTAACATTTTCTTGTGGCTTTTATTGGTGCATGGATAGTTCAGATTTTGGAGCATTTCAGGTTTCTGTTTATTTTTTAAATTAGAAACATTCACTACCCTGTTCATGCTTCTTAAAAAGGCCTCGAGACTAATGTTCTACAGAGAAAGCCCGAATCTGCGTCTCCATGTAACTAGACATCAGGCTTCCTCTGAGGTGGTTCTTGGGAACTTGACTGCAAAGATCCTAGTATCCTGGCCACGGTGGCTTGTATTCCCTTCTCTATTATTCTTCAACTCTGATATCTCTTGATTTAAATGGAAAACCCGTGGTTTCATAACCCTACAAAATACTCAGCTTGCTGAAGATACATACAAGACTCTAAACCTTCAAAATAACTTTCAAAAAAGTTTTATTTTTAATTATGTGTTTGTATGTCTGTGCTTAGGGAGTTTTGGCTGGTTGTGAGCCACCTGACATGGGTTAGGAAATGCTGGGGTCTTTTGTAAGAGCAGTAAACACTCTTACCCATTGAGTGCCCACTCTTACCCACTCTTACCCATTGAGTGCCCACTCTTACCCATTCTAGCTGCGCAACATAGCTTTTTACTGTTAGTGTGTTAGTTACTGTTCTTTTTGTTCTTTTGTTTGTTTGCTTGTTTCGTTTTGTTTTAGGTTTTTTTTTTTTTCAGGATTCACAGACAGGGTTTCTCTGTGTAGCCCTGGCTGCCCTGGAACTCACTCTGTACACCAGGCTGGCCTTGAACTCAGAAATCTACCTGCCTCTGCCTCCCAAGTGCTGGGATAAAAGGTACGCGCAACTACTGCCCAACGTTAGTTACTGTTCTTCATGCTGTGATAAAATGCCTGGTGGGCACAGCTTAAGGCAGAGATGGTTTTAATTGCTCCATGGTTAGCCTGTCCAGAACGAGGGGAAGAGCATGGCAGTGAGGGACTGAGGGAGTGAGGGAGCTCTGGCCGTGAGGGATGAATGCTTGGCTCAGCTTCTCCTTTTTATTCAGTCCAGCATCACAACTGATAGTGATATCTTCTCACTGGCAGAGAAGGTCTTCCCTCCTGAACCAAGCCTCTGGAAATACCCTTCTGAGTCCTGGGGTGTGTTACCTGGGTGATTGTAAAAATTTGTCAGCTTGACAGTGGAGATTAACCATCATAATCAGAAGATAATTACTTTACTTTTGAAAAGAGTAACAAAAGAAAAAGGATATAGACTTAATGTTAAGAAATAGCGATAATTTTTTTCCTGCTTTGTTCTTTCAATCAACTGTTACATTTTTTTATATAAGCCAGGTGTAATGGCTCTTCTCTCCTAGGCTCACCTACTTATAGGATCCCTTGAGCCTGGAAATGCAAGGCAAGTGCTTTGAATGATTGTTCAGTTTCTGATATTTCTCTTTTTTTATTGCATTATGGTGAGAAAAGATACATAATTTTAATTTATCTGAATTTGTTAACATTTAAAAACATATTTTAAGTAAATAGAATTACATCACATTCTTCTTTCCCTTTTGTACCCCAACTCCTCCCAGAGACCACCCCCTTCAATACCTACCATACCTTTCTTTTTTTTTTTTATTTTGTCATATTCTTTAAAATTTATAAAATATTGTAACAATAAAAATGAATATTATAAAAGTTGTTTGATATAAAACAGCAATCAATTGAACACTCTTGGTAGATGCTTGTCTACAGCAGTACTGAAAATACATATGTTTTTCTCAATATAAGTTATAAATAACTCCAAAAATATTAACTGTATATTTTAAAATAATATATCACTACTACTTTTTTTTTAATGAACATAAATAGATAAAGTCTTTTTGTTTGTTGTTTGTTTTGTTTTTAGTAGAGCTTAAAATCTTGGCTCTTGCTGTGGTACAAGCCCAAAATAAGAACAATTTTTAGACATTGGATTTCATTGTAATTAGGCTGTACTTCAATGGCTCTCACATCACCAAAGGATTTTACCTCCATAGTAGCTAAGCTAAGAGTTGACAGTTCTGTTGCACCAAGGAATGAATTGGAGGCACAATTTTTGGATACAGATTTCCTGTTAAGGTCAAAGCTATTTGACGTGAGTGAGTGACTTTTTTCTCAGCCCACAGAGAACAGGTTACATTCATTTAAGAAATGGTGTGTGCATTAAGATGGTCTATCCATGAAGTCATTCATCAACTGTTTCAATGAACAATGGTTCTGCTTGGAGGGTGGGACAGACGTTAGGTGAGGGTAAGAATCTGGTTCATTGGCTGTGATGATTTTGAAAAGCATTCATCTCCAAGAAAGAGTAACTCATAAAGTCCTCTTCTTCAAACTTGATACAAGAGTTACAAACGTCATGCAAAGCATTCATACTGAACCATTTCTACTGTAACTCGCTTAGCTTGCAGACTTTTGAGGTGTAATTTATACTGGTTTCTGGAAACCTTGTTGGGAGCATGGGGAAAACTCTTACCATGTCCTCCATTAAGCCATTTACTTAAATTAAGTATTTTCTCTTGATCATCTTTATCCTTTAAGATGTCAAAAGGCAGTGTGGTCTACTCGAAAACAAATATCCCTAGGAGGGAGCCTCGCAGGGGAAACCAAGTTTTCAGTTCTTATGTGGTGTTGGACATGGAACCCAGGGCTCATTCTCTACCTTGGAGCTCTGCCCTCTGTCCCAAACCTAACTCTGAAGGCAATGCTATGGTCATCTTGTTTTGCCACATTCTACTGTCCACTTGTGCTGTGGGGATAATGGCAGTGATGTCCCTCCAAGGTTTCCTGTAGAGGAAGTATTGGTGAGCTTTGGGCTCCCCACCTAGAGAACAAACTGGCCCACAGCTTCTTGGGGGTGCTCACAGGATACAGTGAAGGCTGCCTGATGCTTCTTCAAAGCCCTTTCCTTCTCCATAAGCCGCACCAGGGAGTTCTACTAGGTAAGCACACACCCACTGCAGGACCTGGCTCTACAGCTGAAGGCACAAATCATCACTATCCAAGACATATAATGCTAGGCAAGCCACTGTGTCACATCTCCTGTAGTCATGCGGGATTTGGTGATTAATGACAGACGTTCATTTTGAAGTTTTTCTGGGATTCTGTGGATATTTTCAAATATAACAGAGGCTAGATAAACATTTAACATTTACTTTTGTTTTTGTTGAAACTAGTAATTTTGTTAAACCATAGAAGTTTTTTTACTGGGCTTTTGTGTGTGTGTGTGTGTAGTTCTCACACTTTTATTTTTTATTTTATTTTATTTTATTTTTTATTTTTAGTCAAGGTCTTGCTATGCTGCCTGGGCTACTCTCAAACTCCTTGGGCTCAAGGAGCCCTCCTGTTCTGCAGTAGCTGGAACCATAGGCACATACCACTGTGCTTGAGCGGTATTTTTTTTTTTTTTTTTTTTTAATATTGGGGCTTGAACCTAGGGAGGGCCTCATGCGTGTTAGGCAAATACTCTATATAACTGATCTAACTCCCATCATCACAAATTTTCATCCTTTTATCCATCAATCCACCTTTCTTTCTTCCTTTCTCTCTCTTTCTCTCTTTCTTTTTCCTTTCTTTCTTTCTTTCTTTCTTTCTTTCTTTCTTTCCTCCTTTCTTTCTTAAGTGCAGACTCTCACCCTATAAAGCCAGGCTGGCCTTGAACTTCTGATCCTCTTTCCTACATCTCATACCTTCCCCATTTGCACCAAATAAAGCCATTTGCAAGGACCACAGTGGTCTGAACCCAGATGCGTGCTTTGACTTGAGCTAGCATTGTATTTTGAAATGTTTGCTAAAGGGAAAGAATGTTTGGACAAACCAAGATGGACAAGGGAGACATGCACACCAGGATCATTTGTCTTCCGTGCATTGTTTAGTCTCTCTAGGAAATGAAAGGAACTTTCTGGCTCTTAGGTCCTCACATTCTTCCCAGAGGACCTGAACCCAGCTGAGGAGGCAGGGTGCCTCCTGCTTCCTCTCTGAATACAGGCTGATGGAGAGCTGCATGCAAAGTCAAGCTGAAGCTCTCTCCCTCCATGAACTCTTCAAGGAACAGGAAAAGAAGGGAGCCAGGGCCTGATCCACTGGGCACAGACAGGAAAGCAAGTTTCTTCTTTAGTTGGAAATATTTTTATAATGATGCGATTTTGTGATTGTTTGTTCTCCCTTCATATAAAATAATAATTCACTTTTACTCAAAAATCTATAAATCGGTAATCAGTTATTGAACGAACATACGTTGTTAGATGACTAGATTGTTAGAAAGTGTTTTATTCACTCTTGTGGCTAAGGGCGCTGAGATGCAGAGGTACAGTTACTAAGTAACTGGAACGGGTCTGCAATCTCATGTGCTGTGCTTTCTTACATAGAAGGTAATGTCCTTGACTTTGCATTATCAGTTGACTTTTGAAAACCTCACAATAAATATGAGGTAGAGAATAATTTTTTTGAGCATGCCCCGTGTGCATTCCTTATTTTAAGCACCAGCCAAGCTTTGAGTCATTTGGTCACCTTTATGAAATCGGTGAAGTTAGTCTACTATGCAGACAGCGAGGGTTAAAGTGCTACTGTTATGTTGTTCAATAAGGTGAAGCTGAAACCTGAACTCAGGAATCTGCCCTCAGGCTTAGCTTCATAGCTAAAAGAATGGAAGGTGGGCTGGGCAGTGGTGGCACACGCCTTTGATCCCAGCACTTGGGAGAGGCAGGTGGATTTCTGAGTTCGAGGTCAGCCTGGTCTACAGAGTGAGTTCCAGGAGAGCCAGGGCTACACGGAGAAACCCTGTCTCGGAAAAAAAACAAAAACAAACAAACAAAAAAAAAACAAAAAACAAATAACAAAAAAAAGAATGGAAGGTCAGTGGCTGACTAGGGAAAGCAAAGGCCCAGACACTCCAAGAGAACTCCACTCCTGCCAGTATGTGCCAGTTTATTGTAGTCACAAATTAAATAGACAAAGAAAATAAACTCAATGAAATTAAACAAAAAAATTGAAAAGTTAAGTGGAATCGACATCATGATCAGTTAAAATCACCAGCATTGACTTCAGCTGACAACTTAGTTTCTGTCTATTACCGTTGTCACTGTTAGTTGGGAACACATAATATTTTTTGGTGTGTCTCACCTTTCTCCTTGGCTGACTGATTTTCTGCTTGTCTTTTCTTCCTACTCAACAGATGCTTTGGTACTAATGTATTTGGAATGCTTTCCTTTGAAATGGCACTACAAAATCTTAAACTTTGAAAGGTTGTTAGATTTTAGTTAACAGATTTCTAACAGCAAAAGGAAAAATATATGGCTTTATAAACTCAATAGTTTATCCTTCTCCTGGTTTCTTGGTGGCTTCTGTGGCAACGTGCCAGAAATATCTGAGCAAAACCAGTTTATTCCCAAGAAATGAAATGAATTTCATGGCTGCTGGGTGCACTTAACAGCTAAACAGTTCCTGTTGGGTAGTGGCCACTCCATGTTTCAGTGGCCACTCTCTGATGAGAATAATAATTAAACAATGATTAAAACCACAACTTTGCATTAGAAAAGAGCGATGTATTTAGGTTCCCCATTTTCTTTCATCACTAGGGTATCAAATGATTTATTTAGTAAAGGCTCAGTCTCTTGTCTCAATGAAGTCAGTACAAGTATGAATGTTTTAACATTGACTTGGACACAAAAAAGATTGATGTGCCTAACCACTGTGTCAGGCCATGTACTTAGTACTTGTTCTTAGGCATCAGATGCCCTGGAGCTAGAGTTACCTGCAGTCATGAGCCACCCAGTGTCTCAGGTGCTGTGAACTGCTGAATCATCTCTTCAGCCCCGATAGTCTGAGTTCTTACAGGCCTAGTATCAGGTCTCCCTATCAGATCAGCATTAAAACTACAAATATGACACTCTGCAGTTCTATCCCCAACCCCGTAGACAGCAAAACCACACAGCAACTCCACCAATGCCAAGCCTTAAACTGCTAGATTTGTAGATTACTACATCCAGAAAGTTATCCCACACTGTTGCCCAAAACAAGTACTGAAGAGGAGGAGGAGAAGAAAAATAGGAAGAGGGAAGAAGGAAATGAAGAAGAGAAAAAAGGAAGAAAATGAAGAAGAGAAAAAAGGAAGAAGGAGAAGAAGGAGGAGGAGGAGGAGAAGAAGAA
>JADRCD010227210.1:0-14611 GCA_019843815.1 Montemys delectorum
ACCTTGGGTGTGAGAGTTCCAAATAGTTTCATTATTTTTGGTTTAGTTGTTTAGGTTGTTTGGTTGTTTTAGTGTTCACACCAAAAAAAGAAAAAAAAAGAAAAGAAAAAAGAAAAAAAAAAAACCTTTGTTTTGAAAAACAATCTACATTTCCCAGGCATCTTCCAATTCTACACGTCAAGTTGTGAAAAGAACAACTTCTGGTTTGACTACAGAAGGGGATAATTCTTTCTTTCATTTTAAAAAAAAATAAAATTCTTCACCTTTGTTCTAGAATCTCAGTGTTCTGTGTGTATATACATGTACACATACACACACACACCCATGCATATGCACACACACATATGCACACATATAAAAATGCATATACTCACACACACATATATACACACATATGCAGCACATACACACACGCATGCACACGCATGCACACACTCCACCCCACCCCCAGTGCTTGAGCACCTTCCCTGATGGTGAGGTGGGAGAAGTGTGAAAGAAGACTAGGCCTCAGCAGAGTTACTCTGGTGCCCACAGAGCATGTGAACCAGAGAACAAGATAGGTGTACCCAACCCACATCCTGACTCTGACCTGAAGCCTAGATGAGCAGACACAGATCTCTATCTCCCACCAATTACATAACTTATCAGTGAGTTTGGGCATCAACAGCTAAGACCTCTTTTTATTATCTGATAGCTAGATCTACCTTCTGAACAGAAATGCAAAATCATAGCAGTAAGTCACTTTAAGACTAAAGAAGCCTCAGACATCTCTAGCAAACAAAATGGTTAGTATATTTGTTCTTTTGTGGTTTTATTTTCCAATCATGCACAAACTTCCTTTTTCCATCTATTTTGTCATATTATTTATGCTGCTCAAATTTAAACTTTATTGAAAGTTGTCTTATCATCCTTAGAATTTTCATCAACTCCAGAATGTATACCTCTTTACCACAATTTATGCTACAAGACTGTGTGTCTACTAGTTTCCGTGAGCTGCCATAACAAAGCACTAAAACTAGATACTTTGGAATAATGAAATTCTATTGTCTCATGGTTCTGAAGGCTGAAGTATGAACCACAGCACTTACAGGGCCATGCTGGCACTGAAGGTGCTAGGGAAGAATCACTTTGAGGCCTCCTGGTTTCTGGGAGCATCCCTAAGTTCTGTTACTTTGATACTCCTCTGTCTGCACATGAGCACTCTCTATGAATCTTCACACCATCTTTTTCCTATGTGTCCCTTTCTGTGGCTATACCCATTATTATGAGAACAGCAATCACACTGCACTAGTACTTGCCCTGATGACCTCATTTTGATATGATTACTTCTGTAATCTGTAAAAATCATAATTTCAAATCCAATCACAGATACTGGAATAAATTAATCTATAAAAAATACAGACATTTCATTTCTTTTAAAGTGGTATAAAAATAATTAAATTATCTTAATTAGTGAACTGAGTAATGATCCAAAGTTCTTTCCTTCTATGACCCAGTAATAGATTCAGGTAAGCTGTCTCAGCCACTTCTTACTCTCCTGAGGTGTGGAACCTGTGGGCCCCCAATGTTGTTCGTCATCGCTACCCTTACACATACTCCAGGCCAGAGAGAACTTATTGGGAATATCCTTTCTCTGCTCAATTTTGTTGGCAAAAAGTTCCTTACACTGAATACAAATTTCCCAAATTATCATCTAAAAAGCCAGGCAGAATTTGTCTTGGGTCATAAGAAGCCCTTCAGATATTACAAAGGCGTAATGTGTCTAATATGCTCTTTATACTACATCCAGCAGCTTAGATCAGCAAAAAGGACCCAAGGAAGTGCCTGTACAGGACCTAGCAAAAGAACCGCATCCTGTCTTTGAATATATATGACTGTGACCTGAATAGTTATGTTCCCTTCCTGCTTAATTAAGTATATTAACACATGTGTATCATGAACATCTCATGCACTCTGCACTTAGACCTCAATAAAGAGTTCTTATAGGTGATAACAGTATCTTATTTAACACTTGTAAAAAGTCTTGGAAATTCTCATACAGGTAAAAAGAATAAAATATAATTCTAAAACATGGACTTAGCCATAGGTCTGTTGGTAGCAGAGCTTAAGCTAAGTCCATGTTTTAGAATTTTATGCCAACTGTACTTTGTTATAGTTTATCAAAATCATGGCTTATAACCTTCATCCAGATGATTAGTTTATCATAGCATAAACAGGATAAACAACCCTGTCACACCTTTGCTTATGTCTATGACATACTAATAAAAAATTCAATTAAGATTCTGGTCCAAATGAAAATTCATCTTTCAGATAAATCTGGTCTAATCTAATGACACTTAGCATCTGGGAACTAAATACAGTAGGGCCACTTTGCAGTGATATAAGCATTTCTCGTCTGTCTACGGCTAGCCACACATTCTGTTTTCATTCTTAACTCTATGAGTTGGCATCATGTAAATCTGTAATTTCTTTAAGTGTAGGTATGAGATATGAATTATGTATAACTATAATCATTTGGTTTTTAAAAATATAGTGAATACCATATCAAATCCCTTCCAGATAGAAATTAATTCAACCTTTACAACACCCCTATGAAATAAGCACCATTACCATCCATAATCAAATAATGAGAAAATTGAGAATTGAATGTTGCCACTCTAGATGGTGGCATGAATCTTGGAGAGCAGGGCCTAAAAATGGAACAGATTAAAGTCTCATGCAAGAGTCAACTTTATTAGTTCAAGGGACTCAGACATTTTATAGTCTGAGAGTTAAGATGAGTCAACTTAGTTGTACAACCACAAGGACAAGCTTCATGTGGCAAAAACACGTTTTCCCAAAGAGGCATATAAATTAGTAACAATAATCAACTGTAATAAATAATCTTAAGTGTGCTCTCTCCTATCTACTATACCTGGGAGGGGCTCAAAAGCACATTCCAAGAACTGTCCACGTTACGGAAGAACAGAGATCATAATACTTTTGTCATGTTTACTTGGATTTTTTTTTCACAAAGTCTCAGACAGCTTCATTCACGGATGGGTTGCAACAATTGGAGAGTCAAACAAATGGAAATTTGTTAAATTATAGTATATCAGAATAACATTTAAGAGTTTTAAAAGAAATAGACATATTTATGTACCAACCCAGAAAGGTGCACAAGTCATTGCAATGAGAGAAGAGAAGATTAAATAATAACAAAAGAACAATTGACAGTGTGTGACCATTGGTGTGTTGTTTGCAATTATTCCTATGGATACATTGACAAATGTCTACTCACCCTAGGTATGGAACCAATGACAGACCAAAGTGAGGATACAGAAACCATTAAGTATTGGGATATTTCCAAGAATATGTATGAGAATATGTATATAACTCAGCCACAGCTGCTTCACCAAAAGGCCACCCTAGCTTAGGTGACAACACATGAAAGCTGAAAACCTAGTGCCAACTGCACAGCCTTAACGTGTTTCAGAGGACTGCAGAGTATCCATTCCATGTATCTCAGATGGGCTAAGCCTCTTTCAGACAGCTCAGCTGCAATCTGCTCCTCCCCGGCAGCTTGTTTGGTCAGCAAATGTTCCACAGCAGTTCCAACTGTTACATACTTGTTGCAGGGGAGGGGCCTAATGAATCTAGTCAGTTTAAGTGACTTCCTGAAACTATTTACTTCCTGAGTTTAATGCAGTGTAGAACATTTCACCTCCCTTTTAACATCCTGTGTCTTAACAAGCTTTCCTAGGTCTTGGAAGAAATATTCAAAACATGGGGGAATTTTCTTTAAAAGAAAAAAAAAACACAGGCGGAACTAGTTAACTTTTTATTATCTATTTGACTGGGTTTGGAATCACCTAAAAGATGTGCCTCTACAAACGTGTCTGAGAGAGTGTTTCCAGAGAAGTTTAAATGAGGACTGTAGACCCAACCTGACCTGAAGACCCAATGGGACTGTGTTCCCAAACTGAATAAAAAAAGAAAAGAGAGAAAATGTAAGTGCCCAGATCTATCTTCTGTCTCCTCAGTCCAGATGAACTGTAACCACCCCTATCACTTTCCTGCCACAGTAGACTATGAACCAAAGGAAACCTTCCCCCCTGCAGCTGCTTCTTGTCAAATACTTCATTACAGCAATGAGGAAAGTAACTAATGGAAATATATACGGGAAATATATATGCTAACAGTAAGAGAATAGGAATTTATGCAGGAAACATCTTACTTTCATGTTAAATATATTTCTGGAATTTAATATTTTTCTTTTAATTAGTGTTGTAATAGACACACAACTAGTAAATATGATTATATCTAAAACATGAATTCTTTCTTTAAATTTAATGTTTTTACTTATTCACATTATATCCCTCTCACTGCCCCTCTCCCAGTCACCCCCTTCCACAATCTTTCCCCCCTTCCCCTCCCCTTCTCTGAGTGAGTGAGGGCCCCTTAGGTACCCTCCCCCCACGGGTACTTCAAGTCTCTATGAGGCTAGGCACTTGCTATCCCACTGAGGTCAGGCAAGGCAGCCCAGCTAGTAGAAGATGTCCCACATACAGGCAACAGCTTTCTGGATAGCTCCCATTTCAGTTGTTCAGGACCCACATAAAGATCAAGCTGCACATCTGCTGCATATGAGTGGGGAAGCCTAGGTCCAGCCTGTGTATATTCCTTGTAAAATCCGAATTCTTAATCAAAATGCTGAGTTGATACATGCTGTGAAATCACAGCATTAGCTGCCTTTAATTTTCTGAGTCCAGTCTCTTCCTTCCCCAGAGAAGAAGTCATAAATTAATGACTTTGCATGATGACTGATCTAGGACAAGCAGGCTCAGTCAGAAGGTGACACGCTTATCCAGAAGTGTGCCATGTCTGGGTCGTAACCAGGACTCTAGATCTGCTCTAAAGACTGTAAGCCTCCCAGTCTTCATTCTCTTCCAAATACAGGGAGAGATTTTCAGGGGAAAGAAAATTAGTGAAAGAAGATCATGTTCTTCTGGGTCACTTAACATAACAGTTCAGTCTCAAGGAAGAGGATTCCCTCCTGGACTAAAAACAAAAAGTGTAAATGCCATGGAAAAATTCATAGGTCAACATCCCATCTGCATCGAGTCTCCCCCAGGCCCTCTGAGGGTAAAAATAAGTGTTTTCTAGTTCCTCCCTATGAGGAGGGGCCTGCACTCTGCCCATGCAGATGCACCAGTGATCTGCCCAGGAGAACAGCTCTCTCATATAATCCTCACCAAGGAACTCAGAAAGCCCTCAAGTTGGCTGAAGCTTATCATTCTCTTTGCCTTGTGCAGGGAAAAATTCAGAGCCAAGTCTGACCTGCAGTGGTCCCCGACTACTTTCATTAGCAACTAGACAACAGCTTTGAGCAACTGCGACAGTAACCATGTTCTTACAAGTCAGCCTAGGGATCTTTCTGTACAAGCCAAAAATAATACCAAATGAATGAGGCTATACTGCTTCTGACACAAGGTAGATAGCCAGTAGGGCAGGTCTCAAGAAAGTAAGGGGTAACATTTGCGTAAGAGGCTTGTTTAGGAAGCCTGACGCCTGTGATGCCTGCCTGGTTCAGGACTTTTGTGTGAGATCTCTGAGCTTCAGCTTCAGGTACACATGCTGGATACCCTTGCAACCAAGTCACATAAAGTGGTAGTCATCATCTCAGGAAGGCCAAATGGCGACCAGAGCTGGGCCTTCTGTGTCCCCATAAATTGGAGATAATTGCTTTCCTAACTTTGAAGGGATCAGGTAGCATAAGCATGATAGCTTAGGATAGTCACTCTGCAAAATTCTGCTTTTCACTAAAGACAGAAAATGCGGTTGGAAAACGTGGCCTTTCCTATTCTGCCTCATTACGGACTAAAATACTAAAAATATTTGTTATTTGGTCCTTTAAATGTGTGTGTGTGTGTGTGTGTGTGTGTGTGTGTGTGTGCGCGCGCGCGTGCGTACGTACATGCGTGTTCTCATACACATGTATGCATGTGAACTTATGACTTAAGAGCTCCTTAGAAATATAGAATTGAATTATCTCTCCTGTTCCTGGAAAACTTGGAAACAGTTTGATATTTGAAAAGTAGTGATATTTGAAAAGTTCTGGCAGTCCCTAAGCCTTTTCTACCTCCAGACATCCTTAGGAGGCACTGAGTCTAACAAGGAGGATGTCCTAAGACATTAGAACTCTCATGGTACCCTAGAGCCAAAAAGGAGGGAAATGAATTTGTCAATGATTACCTGGGGAGAGGAACTAATCAAAGTCTCCCAGGACTTCAAGGGTGGCTCAACCTTTAAGAATTCTTCAGATGGTCAAACTCCCAAGAATATGTAGGAAATGAAGAACCTCCAGTGTTTTGACCCCACAGTTCCTGGTTTCCCCTTAGCATCATGCCTTAGGATGAGGTTACAGGTCACATTTCAGAGGCTGATAGATGTTCTTGAGGTCAAGGAGTGTCCAAGGTGAAGGTTACAAACATGTTTCAATTTTGCAGGACAAGGGAGAGAGAGTTAGAACTGGGCCCAGGCAAAGACTGGGTGTGCCCAGGGAAGAAACATGCTCTCCTGTCTTCACTAGCACCTCTTGTACACTATCACTGACTTTTCAGGGCTGACATAGCCAATTCCTCACATGAAGGAAAAAGGAAAGGGGCTCAAGTGTCCAGGGCTCACATGGCTTGGCTTTCTTAAGTGGTTCCTACCTTGGTATCCACACTGACAGTGTCCACTCGAGATGGGGCATTCTTTGTCCTGCACAGACACTCTTAAGAGTAAAATGGAACCTTTAACTAAGACAGGTTTCTTTCTCAGAAACGATCAAATCAAATTTGAAAACCCAGTAATTATGTGGCCAATTAAGAGGGGGGAGTTCTCTACTTTTTCTTCTGTCCAGACTCCTGCCTCCAAGACAAGATGAGTCCTAACTCCCGGCACTCACAATCTCTCTCCTGCAGTCTCCATGTGTCCACCTTGGGCCTGGCTCTTCTCTGGGGATAACGTGTCCTTTTTCCTTGTAGCATTTCCTCCCTTCCCCCAGTTCTGCCTACTGTCAGTCAATCCCCTACTGTTTCATCAGGCCTTAGAGGCCCCTCCACTGGAGACAAGATTCCACTCTCTCAAAAGAACAGAGAAGCATGCATGAAAGTTACTTTGGGGTCTTCAATAAAACAGTCCCTCTACTTTCATTTTTATTTCCAAATCTGGCCTTTGAAATCCATCTTTCCCTGTATATCTTTCTCCTCCTGTGACATTTTCTGGTGCTAGCCCAATCCAAAGGAGTGTAAGAGATAGCAGGATTCTTTTCCCAAGGTCCTGAATAGATGTCCTTTAATAACGTAGAGAAGCACACAGATCCAAGATGAGTTCGTTACAGAAATGGTTACTCACTTTTCTTTCTTCAGACATTGATATCCATAGCCTCCTCATGGCCAAGGTCTCTGTCACCTGATGTTCATTTTGTGAGTTTGAAGCAGGGCACCTAATTTGCCCCTACTCTTCTGTGTCCTCTGACTAATTTCTTAACTCTAGAAAATTGCACTTTTGGTCAGCTTTTATGTGGGCTCAGCTATGAGGCAAATTACTTGCAATAAAAGTTCCTATGCAGGCATTTTGCTTTCATCCCACCATTCAAAGTAAATCTTTAAGGAAAGGAGTCTTCTTTGGAGATCGCCTCTGAGTTTAGTCTTCCCTAAAGACTAGGACTCTTGGATCTATTTACTCTAGGATACTCAACTTCCATTTTCAGCTTGACTCCCAGGTCAGGTTAGAAAGTAGAGATCAAAGAAAGTTTGAGGAGCAGCAAGTAATGAGCAAGCAATAATGCTAAGTGCAATCACTCATTGAAGGCTGTAATTCATCCTCATAGCAGCTCCATCAGCTAGAATGTTGCTGATGGTGAGGTTCTGTCAACTGAGCAAGTTGCTCCAAATTACATGGCAGAGCTTTGATTCGAACACAGCCTGTCTTTAAAGTCCATATCCATTATTATTATTATTATTATTATTATTATTATTATTATTATTATTATTACATCCTAGTTCACCCTAAAAATATGAGATTAGTTTGTTACAATGGGGCTTGGAAGGGGACAGGGTAAGCATGGGAGACAAAATATTAGTAAGATGGGAAAGTATAGGAGACTCTGGAAGGAGAAAGAGTACAAGGAAGTGCGAACCTCAGAGCCACAGAGAGGCAGGAAGGGGTTAGTTACACAGGTACATACCCTTACCAGAAGGTTCACATTCACATCCAGGCTCCCCAGCCTGGCTGCTAGCAATGTTTCCCATAGCTGCTAAAATATGGTGGTCCAAGGAATCCTGGACAATAACTGGGAAACTAAATATACAGACATAAAAATAGATGGGTGGGTCTCTTTGTACTCTCTTGTAAGCAGGTAGAAGAAACAGAAGCAAACCATTCTTGACTGGATGAGGAAGAAAAATAGAGGGCAAACTCAACCAGCAACGTTAATCAGTGAGATGAAAGGGTTAGATGTGAGGACTTCCCACTTGCCTCTGCCTGTCTCCTAAGAGATGTTCTAGACAGTTCTGTACTGGAGGCTGTCCCTCTCACTTTCTGCTTAGAAACACTTCTGACAGCCCAGAAGTTTGCCAGGCTGAGGCCAAGAGAGGAAGAAAATAGATAGCCATTTAGCCAGCTGTCTATACTCAGTCTAGACCAGTGGTTCTCAACTTCCCTAATGCTTTGAGCCTTTAATACAGTGCCTCATGTGGTGGTGACCCCCAATCATAATATTATTTCAATGCTACTTCATAATTATAATTTTGCTATGGTCATGAATTGTAATGTAATTATCTGATATGCAGGATATATGATATTGAACCTTGTGAAAAGTTGTTAGACTCCCAAAAGGAGTCAACCCACAAGTTGAGAACTACTACCCTAGACCAAGGAACTCACGGAGACCCCACCCTGATGGCTATTGGGTCAATAGGAGGGGCTTTTAAAGTAAGTAATAGACACATACACAATAGACCCCAGAAGAAAGGTTTGCTATTATCACTGATGTCAAATCCAATCAAAGTCTCACCCTCTAGAATTCCTCTGAGAAACTTAGGACTTCAGAGCCTTCTCCTAGAGGCAGCCTCATGACCACTTCCTGACTCCTATTTGTTTGTTTTGGATATGATCTCTCATGGCAAAATGGAGGATGATCAAGTAAGTAGATCTTTCTATACTTCAAACCAGTAAATGTAAATGGATGAGAAAAGCTAGACTGCAATTCGGTGGTAGAGTGTTTGTGTGGTATGCATGGCAATGTAGGTTCAATTCCAGGTACCGCCAGAAAAAAAATCAAAAGAAAATAGATGAGAGAGCTGAGGTGGGGTAGAGAGAGATTGGAGAAAAGAGAGAGAGAGGTATCCTGCCAAGACCATCTCAGAGCATAGACGTGACTTACATCATGTAGTCCCAGGGAGCCTTGTAGGAAGTAAGGGCTTGGTTCTCAGGGTCTCAGCATATGACTCTAGTCTTGATTTCAGAACTAACTGACTCGATACTATAGGGTAGCTTTCCACTCAAACATCCTTCAGGGTCAATGCTATCCCCATTGCACCCAGAGTCCAGGTATCTCTCAATGGGCCTTGTTCTCTTGGACAATCTAGTTTTGACCCTGGAAAAATCAGAGGCTAGTAACCCAGCCCTCCACCTCCTCATCTCCCCATCCACTTCCTGCAGTCATGTTTCCACAAGTGAACAGATAAAAGATGGCTGAATCTTGGAGGACAGAGTTTATATTTGTGAGCTCCTTTTGTGGTACCAATAGAACTCATGAGCCAACACAGAACTAACTAATTGTCTAGTATCTGGGATGTATTTGCCTTAAGAGTTAAAAGGAAAAGGGAGAGCAAAGTATGGCTGAGAGACATAACTAAGTCCTCTCAGATGCTCTCAAACATATTTATAGAAAGATCTACTATTTTGAGGCTTTGTCTCCACTACATTTCAAAGAAAGATTTTCTGAGATGAAAGCAGGTGCTCTCAGTGATGCCTGAGAGACACCACAAGTGGTCTCACTCCAGAGGTAGCACAGCAGCCAGGTAAAGTACTTAAAAAGAATTATTTGGTGATAGAAAGAAACGAAAATGAAAGCAGCCATTTCTCTTTCTACCCATCTCCCCACCCTACGCAAGCTTTCCATGACCATGGCTAAGTACTGAAAAGTCAGGATGAAAGAGAAGGAGGAGGTAGCTAGAAAGTAATCATGGGAAAGGATTGGGAGGATTGTATGAACTTCAACCTTGTTAAGGATTTGGGCTTTGAAATAAAGAGGTGTAGGTTCAAATAAATCCTGGTTATGCCACTTTTAAGTTGTGTAATATTGGGAGTGTTATTTTACGCTAGCAAGCTTTCATTTCCTCACTGGTAAAATGATTAGCCACTTTATAAAGTTGGCTGGCACTGTGCCAGCAGTGAGTATGTAGTGATATTATCTGAAACATTAAGCTTGCTCTAATTTCCATACCCTAAATAAATCATGCAATCATAGAGCATTTGAGAATGTCCTGGACTGACTGCGATGTATCTTCCATGCTTGCTAATTTTAGTACTGTCAGAAGACTATATGAAGGCTATAGGAGGAGAAAGATGTCAATGATCCAACAAGCTATAGTAGGGATCTGCCAAGTAAGATGGGCATACTGGTTCAAAAAAAGTGACATGACCATTATGGGGAAAACCAATTGCCTTCTGATCGGACTTGAGCCTGCTCCACAGAAGGGAGGTGCTTAGTACTATAAACCTGGTCAAAATCCCATGACTGAGGAGGTCACCGGCCCCAGGGGAGGAGTTACTATTGGTTTACTAAATGGTCATGCTGTCAAACAGCTTTTTAAATATTTATGTTTTTATCTACAGATTTGTGCTGCTCTTGACCTTGGTCAGAGAAGCTTCTTTTTGCAGTGGAAACTGGTTAATGCTGAAACTCGCAAAAGTGATGAGTCAAAGTGTTGAGAATAAGTGATTATTGAATATTTAGCCCTAAGTGAAACATCTATATCAACACACACACACACACACACACACACACACACACACACACACACACCTCAGTTTAAAGAATAACACAGAAGAACGAGCAGGAAGACTATAAAATCAGGAGGATGTGGAGGAGTACTGTACCGGGAAAGGTCTTCAGTGTATGACATGGCCATTGCACCCATGGACTTAGTAATTGTGGTTATCTGCACAAGATCTCCATAAGATCAAGCCAGTCAAAATTCTGGCATGGATATCATTAGGGGTTCACAAGGCCCCAACCCTATCCGAGAAGCTATTGGCAGTTTGATGGCTCCTGGGGAAGTTAAAGTCATTTTTCTTTGAGTGTGGCCATTGATAAGTTACCCATATTTCAGCAGATGGTCCCATACTCATGCACATAAGACTGATTCTATTCAGTGTGTTAATTTCATTTTTTTAAAGAAATGAAATTCTTAGAGAGGGATGTATTGGGGGAGCAGGGAAATTGGATAGGGAAAGTAGGGGTATATAAAATAAAATATATTATTTATATATTATGTAGAATTCTCAAAGAATAAACAAAAATATTATATTTTTTTAAAAAGAAGGTTTTGAAAGAGCCTTGGTAAATTGCAGAGGAGCTAGACCAGGTATGACAACCTCATGAATATTTCAGAATTCCCTGTTTTCTCAGGTACCAATTCTGCAGTTACTCCTAGAGCCCTAAGAAAGCAAGAACAAACTTTCTCTCCTTAGGTATCTAACTTGGAGTCATACTTCTACCTTCAATTCTCAAGTTAACATGTAAACATCTTTTAGAAAAATATGTCTTCCAAAGATGACTTCTGTTTCTGACTAAATGTAGAATGCACTGTCCATGCACTGAGTGGTATACTAAATGGAAAAGCACATCAAACATGAACTCTTGGATACTGTAGATAAGATCGTTGTATGAGTAAAGAGTTTCTGGGGAGCAAGCATTTGGTAGCTGGAAGACATGAAGAAGTGAATGGATCCTAGGTTCTCAGCCTCTATGAGAAGAGACAGAGAACACTGAGTCTGTCTTCTCTCCTCTTCCTCTTCCTCCTCTTTCTCCTTCTCCTTCCTTTTCTTCTTCAAAACTTGGTCTGAGTCAAAATTTAAAATCGTATATTACCAGCCTAGACCACTGGCATGCACACTCCTAGTATTTTTTGTTGTTGTTGTTGTTGTTTGCTTTGTGAAATTAAAGACAGATGAAGATGGCAAATTGAGAATGTCTTTGGATGCACAATGCATTGATCACTGAAACATGTCCTACAGATCTTAGTGTGTGCACAGCCCGATTCCTAAGGAAAGTAGATCAAGGCGCCCTCATCGGGGACACCGCTCTGCAGAGGAGAAACAGGGAGGCGGCCCTGGAGGAAGATGGGGACTCAGCTGCCTCTCTCCCCACCCTCCTCATTCTTTTTCCTCTCCTAACCTAATGTATTCTCCTTTTCCTTATCCAAGTTCCTAAACAGTTGCTTTGAAGTTCCCTTCTAAATATGTTTCAAAGCTCATTAGGCAGCAAAGCATGCTCCCTACACACTGAGCGAGCATTCAGCTGACATTTCTCAGTGCCTTCAGTACTCTCTGAAGTCCTCCATCCTCCTCACCCTGGAGCCCAGACAACAGGCATCTGCCTACAGCTAACACAGACTTGGCTCTGTAGCCTCAGCCCCCAGGGCTGCCTGTGAGGCAGAAGAAAGGAGAAACTGCCTGCTAGATTCCCTTTAGGGTTGCTACCTCATTAATGAACACTGTGGGCAGGCAAGAGAAATGGGAGCTGAAAAGAAAATCATAATAGCAAAAAAAAAAAAAAAAACAAAGAAAGAAAGAAAGAAGGAAATCACCTTGTTTTTACATTACCGTTTATATATAGTCCCCTCTGTTTCTCGTGTCTCTCGCCTATTGTGTTTTCATTTCTGTACTCATTTCCTACAGCTACCATAACAACATACTACAAACGCAGTGGCTTAAAGCAGCAGAAATTATTTCTCTTATGGTTCCGGAAGCTGAAAGCTTAAAACCAAGCTGCCACCTGGGCCATGCTTTCCCTGAAGTCTTCAGGAAAAGCCTTGTACTTCATTTTGATTTCTGGAGGCTTCTAGGAGACAACAGATATTCCTTGTCATAAGTCTACAACATTCTATTCTGGTATTGCATGGCCTTTTAGCCTGTATGTAAACCTTTGCATCATTTCCTCTTCTAGTCATCAGCCCTTGGGTTTGGCACAGTATAATTATCTTAACTAATTTCCATCTTTACATATTCTGTTACTAGCTGAGGTTGTATTCTAATGCTGGGGTGGACATATATCTATGGGAGCATCATTCAGCTCAGCACAGTACCATTTTGAGTAGGCTAGTCTCCTAAGTAGGCCCTCTTAAGCAAATACTCGGCTGTGTATCCCTCACTTTTTCTGTAACTTCTCATCTTTCCCAATCCTATTCAAACGTCCTCACATTGTATCTTTTGTATCTATATGCAGTATGCTTTGTATTTATCATTGTTACTTGTAAGTTATGTTCTCCCAAAATTGGGTCTTCATATGAATATTTGACTACAAGTCCTTATTTGGAAGGCATTCCCTAAAAGCACCGGGGTTGAGGAGTGAGAAAAGTGAGGAAGTAGACATTGTTATACTGTGGGAATGGGTTCAGTTTCACTGGGAAGGTCTGGAAGACTATGTAGAACACATTCTGTGTTGTTCTGCATAAGAGGTCAGGAAGTTGAGGTATTTATCCCCCGGACTCCCATCTGTCACTAGCTGACTGGACTTCTCCTCATGGGCATCAGCTCCATCAACATTAACCTTGTGCTTTGGACAGGCTGAGCAGTGCCCTGAAACCATGGAAACCCTAAGGCCAAGAGAATCACCAGTAATGCCAGCAAGTAGCTGAAGACCTCCTCAGGATGCAAGGGTCAAAGGAATCGGTGTACAAGCGCTGATGGCACATGCAGTAACCAGCATGACAAACTCCTCACGGAGCTTCCCAGGTTTCCCTTAATAAGTACCTAGTAAATAAGTGTTGAATTGCATTGCTGTAGTCATTTTAACAAAGACAGAAGATTATTCATGTACTATCATGCTCCATACAATGTGACAAAACTTGGAGAGGCCAGCCTTATGTAATTTTGTGCTTGGTATAAAGTCGTGGCCTTAACAAACAGCCACTGTACTGGTTAATTTCTTTCTTAAGTTGACACAGCTAAAGTTGTCTGGGAAGAGGAAACTCAATTAAGAAAATACCTCTATCATATTGGCTACAAGCAGTTCTATGGGGCATTTTCTTGATTAATGATTGATATGGGAAGGCTGGTCCACTGTGGGTGGTTCTACTTCTGGTCAGATGGTCTCGTATTGCCTTATAAAGCAAATTTGCTGTGGAAGCAAGCTGGGAAGCAGCGTTCCTCTGGTTTCCACCTCAGTTTGTGCCTCCAGGTTCCTTCCTTGCTTGAGTTTCTTCCCTAGCCTCCCTCAATGATGAACTATCATCTGAACGTGTAAGTCAAATAAACCCTTTCCTCCCCAAGTTGATTTTGGTCAGTGTTTTTATCACAGTAATAGAAAAGCAAGCTAGACAAGCCACCAAACCTGTTCTTCACCCATTACCAT
>JADRCD010227213.1:0-24893 GCA_019843815.1 Montemys delectorum
TAGACATGCTGACTAGTAAGGCAAAAAGCTCATGAGAATCCTCAAACCAAACAATACAGGCAGAGGAAGCATTATCCTCTCACAGAGATGAGCCTTCTAATTGGTTACCCAACACAAAGTGTTCAGCCCCAAAATCATCTACGTACATACAAGTGACATGGACTCAGTGCGTGTATTTAAATATTTACGTATTTAGATATGTGAAACAAGAACAGAAAAAGATGCGAATCACTTTGAAAGAGAGTGGTAGGACATGGGAGGGATTAGAAGCAGAGGACATAGAATGAGGTAGAGGAAAAGAGGAAAGTAGAATAATTATAATTTGATTTGAAAATATTTAGATAATAATCTTGGAAAATACAAAATAAAATACCTTCTTTTCCAAAGAACCTTAAAATATTTCTCTAAGTTTTATACTCTATCGTCTTCCCTTTTGCTTTTGCTGAGCCAACTTGACACAATCTTGAAGATAGGAAATTAAGAAGAGAGGCCAGATGCCCAGAAATCTTCCCAGCAACTTAAAAGAAATGTATCTTTAATATTTCCTTAGACCCCCATTGTTCATACATCTAATGCCATACAGTCTCAGTGAGGACGGGACATGGGGGGGCAAATGCCATCAAACAAGGCTCTTGGCACTGGGGACAAGCCTGGGACCACACCAAAACTGGGTCCTAGAAATTCTTTAGCTGATGTGTCACAAATAGAAAAGCATCTTGTTTGTCTTCAACATGGTATTCGTGGGGCTGTGTCTGCCTATGGAATGGAGTGGCTTGTGCTTTGTCTTGTATATTAATGTCTCATATACTTAAATACTGTAATTAGTTATCAGTAGCAATATTGTTAGCACAAATATCTCAAACTCACTTTATTCATATATTTTATCAATAGTCAAAGTAAGTAGAACTTCATAAATACACATTTAAAACCATTGTGCCAGAAAACATTCATGAACCCCCCAAAAGACAACCAAGGAACCAATTCCAATGCAATCGCATTAGGGTCTCTTTATTCAAGCTCGACCTTGGGCCACACCACCATCTCTGATGTAGAAGAATGGGAGAGGTTCTCCAGCCCAGTTTCAGGCAAGCATTTATAGAGACAAGAAGGGAGCATCTAGCCTGGTACACTTTTGATTGGGGTGGGGGTGGCATTATGGCTTTTAACATAATTGGCTGCTACTGGAAGTCAAACTATAAATTTAACTTCAGTTTTCCTCCTGATTGGTGGTTGTTAGGAAGTAAAGTGTCAGGGACAGGCTTGTAACCTGGAGGTGGGGGGGTGTAAGTTTGTTGGGGAATAACCTGGAAACTGGTGTTAGATGCAGGTTTTGTTGGGGGTAACCTAGAAACTGGTGCTAGGTACCAGACTATTAGTTAACTTGAGTTCAACCTTAGGTCAGGTTCTCTATGATGGAGTCTGAACCCAAAAGATTTAGTCTCTCAAAACCTGCATGTGAATTCTAATTACAGTTTTACTCAAAATTGTCAAAACTTGAAAATAGCCAAGATAGCCCTCAAAGTAGATAAGCTATGGTATTACCTAAACAATGCAATATTGTTCAACACAATGAAGAAAAGAGCTTTCCAACATTGAGAAGATGCAAAAAGACCTACTCATTGTGATTCTAAATGTGGGTCAGTCTGGAAATGGCAAAAGTGTGGAGATAGCTAGTTATATAGGTCTGTAATTGCCAGAGATCAAAGGGCAGGGACCAATTAATAAAATACAGAGGATCTGGAGTAAAACAAATCTACTCTGGTACAAAAATAATATAAAAGTATCCAAACCTATAGAATATATACCAAGTGTAACCTAATGTAAAATATGAATTATATGGAACTAGAGAAATGGCTTGGAAGTTAAATGTGCTGATTCCTCTTCCAGAGAACCCAGATTCAATTCTCAGCTCACAAACATCTGAAACTCTAAGATCTGATACCTCACTCAGACATACATACACGCAAAGTACCAATGCACATAAAATAAAAAAAATATGGATTATATGATGGTGGCTGTGATGTGCTAGTGTAGGCTCATCAAATATAATCAACTTATCACTGTCCCAGTTAGTGCCTGTGTCTATGGCAGGGCACAAGCAGGAACTCTCTGTAGGTGTCACATTTTCCTATGCATATCACTATCGATCTAAAACTCATCCTAAGAAACCCACTATATTTTTATAAAGAGATGCTAGAGTAACACAATTCTCCCTTAGTTGAAGATGGTCACTCACTCACTCATTACAAACTATATCCAAGAGTTGATCTATTGTCATTTGTTTAGTTTCATATGTAAAGCTGTGATGCAAACTGTGATTCTCCATATAATGGGGAATCGTGTATAAAGCTTCATTCTCAAAGACTCTAAGTCTGAGGATGTGAAGTGAAAGCCAGGAGTCTGAAACTCTTCAGCAGTCTTAGATGAAATTGGGAACCACAGGTAAAGAGATGCAACTTCATCTGGGCCGGTGTCGGTCAGTCCTACACGCAGATGGGACGACAGTGTGGTTTGCTGCTATTGCAGATGTATTAATTATTGCCAGCAATGCAGATGAGCTTAAGGTCGTATCAGTTAATAAGCATTAGTTCCTTATGTGGGTAGGTTTTGATTAAATGGTGCTTTTAATATTTTAACATACTGCATGGCCTAACCAGGCATTCAGCACCTTAAGAATCAGTGAATAATTTGCCTTTCAGAAAGAGCAATGAAAATGTTTAATAGAAGGAAGTTATGGTCATTCATCCTAATCATTTGGTTTTTTTAAAGATGATAACTGTGGAAAGCGAAAACAAATACAGATAATTTTCATCAATCTGCTAGCCCTATCCATGCAGCCTATTTAATATTGGCTAAACTATTCCCTGATTTCTGTTACTAAGGAAACACTCCTATTGTTTAAAATGAAAACTTTCCATGCAAAAATAGCAACATCCTTTTCCTCAGAATCCTTATGTGGTAATATCCACACAGTGGTTTATCAGCTCAGCTCCATCAGTATGGTGTTTTAAGCACGTACTTCACAGGAGAATTGACAGCAGCAGGCTCTCACAGCTTACCTTTATTCCAATGAATAGAAAGACTATGGCAAAAATCAGAAAGTGGAAGACTGAGTCGAACCCCATAGCCAACAACGGCTGCTACTTCTGTTGTTTCAAAATTCAAGTTATCAGGTTGCTGAAGAACAACTATCATATGTTCATAATGAAAGCAAGAAGTACAGTGATAGTGACCTAACCCAGATCAGAAATCCTCCCATGTGTAAATGTATATTGGAAATTAAAATCCTACTGTTATGATAACAGAGAAAGAAAAATAAACCAGATTTATGTTTCAGATACGATTTATGGCAACTCAAAGCTATCATACAGAAAATATTTGTTTTTACTTGCATGGGCAATAATGTTTATGTTATACTATCAAAAGGTGACAATAGACAGCCCTCTTATTTCTTAAAGAATTTAAACATCCACAATCTGCAGTACCTGAATTTGTCCCTGAGAATGGACCTTTAGCTCCAGCACTGCCTTGACCTACAGTTACTATCAACTATTCTCAGAAGATCAGAGTGTATATTTCTTCATGAGTACAAGGTTAATGAGAAAACAGGAATTATGAGCAACTTTAAAATGTCATAGTAACCGGAAGTTGAAGATATAGGAAAACTTATGCTGAAAAGATTACAGAATTATGTCCTAAATAACAAGTTGAGCTATATTTCTGTTTACAAAAAATTATATGCAATTACTTTAACTAAGAAAACCAAAGGATGAGAAAGACGACAACCAGATCCCCATAGCATTCAGTACAGAAATAATTTCTACTAGCAAGCTTCATTTTTATTTTCAAAGTACTTTTCCATGACTCTGATGTAGATTTTACATACTACTGTAGAGAACCTCAACACAAATCATATTTTTATGTCATTAATTTGATGCACCTTCTTTTTCTTTTTTGGTGTTATGTAGTATGCCAGAGAAATGCTGTTATTTATTCGAACATTTCTTTAGCATGGGCACTTAGGCTTCTAAGCTTCACAGTTGAAAACAACACTACAATAAGTACCTTCATATATTGATTAGTATCTACATTATTATTGCAAACTTCACATACTAAAAATATCATTTCTAAGATGCTGCATTATCACTACAGATGTATTTTATAGAATAAAATACATTCCCATAATGTACACAGTTTCCACAGCTCTCCACGATGGATGTGCCAATTTACACTTCCATGCCACTTTTAAAGATCTGCTCTCCTCTCGCCTTGAGAGAATGGCTGAATTTCAATGCCTTTCCGTGAGAGTGCCCTATACCAGTGGTTTTTAAAAGCAGCAATTAAATGAGGTCAAAAGGAAGAGCCTGACTTAATCTGTGAAAAATATGACTTTACTGTTAATTAACTGACCCTAAAGCTTAGTGGTATTTTTCCTGATTAGCTCTTAGAGCCTAAACCTTTCCTGGTGCTTACTCAAGTCGCTCTAATAAGGGACATGTGCAGCCATCATTAATTGCATCGAAGATTCCAAATCAGACACAGAGTCATTGACCGTGTCCTTTCTTTGGAGTTTAAAACTTGCAGTTTCCTGGGGACTGACTCTTTGCCCCTGTCATATTTCACAAGAGACATTTGCCCAAGATAAACTGGGTCAAGGAGCATCTTCCTTTGGAGGGCCAAGGTTTAGCCAATGGTTCATAACAAATAACTCTTAACTAATTGTTGATGACATTTTGGCATGACAGCGTGCTGTGCCACTGTTGATCACCCAGAATGGACATAACAACTCTCTTCTTGCTGATCTCTTTCTTAGCATATAAAACCAGGTTATAAAACTATATAGGAGAAGATGCTGAGTGTGAGCCCAACTGTTAGATCTCAGGTAAAGAACTAAAGGTTCTGAATGGGCCAGCTTAGTTATACTTTGTACACTCCAGGCAGTACTTATATCCCTTGGGCACTGGTCTTGATCTCAACAGATTTGTGGTTGTTTACAAGACACATTCTTGATCTTCCAATCTCAGGCAGTGTGTCATCCAGCCTCCTTTTCTTGCTTCTTATCTCCAGAAAGCTTCTCAACTGCATCCTCCCAAATTTTAGTAGAGAATCCTCAGTTATTCTTTACCCTTCTCTGTCTCTAACACTCTACACTAGATAGTTTTCTGTCAACTTGTCACCAGTTAGAGTTATCTGAAAAGAAGTATCAATAGAAAAAATGCCTTTATATGATCCAGCTGTAGGGCATTTTCTTAAACAGTGACTAACTGGGGACAGCCTAGCCCATTGTGGGTTGTTCTATCCTTGGGATGGTGGTCTTGGGTTCTTTAAGACAGCAGGCTAAGCAGACAATGAGAAGCAGACCAGTAGGCAGCACACCTTCATGGCCACTGCATCAGCTCCAGCCTTCAGGTTCCTGCCCTGCTTGAGTTCCTGCCCTCACTGCTTTTGATGATGCACTGACATATGGAACTATGAATGAAATAAACCCTTTCCTCCCCAAATTGCTTTTGGCCATAGTGATTCATCCCAGCAAATAGTAACCATATAACTAAGATATACCCAAAAGTTACTGTAAAAGAATCCTGTCCCATTTGAATCCAGTGAATCAACTAAGCTGGGCTCACATGGGCTCATAGATTCTGAAATGGCAAGCACTGGTTCTCATAGGTATGCATCAGGTCCTCTGCCTATTTGTTACTGCTGTTATTTTGGTGTTTTATGAGACTCCTAACAGTGGGAATGGGTGTATCTCTGACTCTTTTGTCTGCTTCTGAGACTGTTTTCCTCCAGTTGGCTTATCTTGTCCAGCCTTGATTTGAGGGCTTTTCCCTTGTCTTGGTGTATATTGTTTTATTCTGTTTGGCATTCTCTTGGAGGCCTGCTCTTTTCTGAAGAGAAAACTGAGGGGGATAGCACTTGAGGGGAAGGAGAGTGGAAGATTAGGAGGAGTGGAGAGAGAAGGAAATGTTGTTTGGATATATTGTGTGAGATAAGAATCTACTTTCACTTTTTTTAAAGGGAAAAAAGAAGAAAGAGAGAGAAAGGAAGGAAGAATGGAAGGAAGAAAGGAAGAAAGGAAGAGAGAAAGAAAGAAAGAAAGAAAGAAAGAAAGAAAGAAAGAAAGAAAGAAAGAAAGAAGGAAAGAGAAAGAGAGAAAGGAGAGAAAGGAAGACAAAGCCATCATTACTCCCAGCCTCCCACTCCTACCTGAACTCTTGCCTGGACATCATCACCTTGGTCACATTATCCAAATCTCAGTCTCAGACCTTTCACTGTTTCCCTATCTATTTTTTTTAAAAAGTCACTGCTCCCCTGTAACCTACTCTATGGTGTGGCCTGTATTTCAATTCTATTGCTTAGTGGTATTATGCTGTATGCTTTTCTTGTTTGTTCACTGTGAGGATTTCAGGACAATGGGGAAGAGTTAAGTCTTAAAATGCTTGTTGCCTTCAACTCTGATATAAGGAAATGCATCTAGGGAAAGGTACTTTTATCCCTGCTCTGTTTCTCTTGTCTTACAACCTTTGTTGCTCCTTGGGTTTTCATTGCACTTCTCTCAACATGCCCCCTCAAGTCATGCAATGGCCATCTGGAAAATTCTTCCTTCAAGGGTTGAACACAGTTGTCTAGTTTCCCACTTGTAAAATATTAGTTAACATGTACTGTACTGTCACTCTCTTACACTCTCTCCCCATCTTATGGTTTGTAAAGACTTAGGGAGCCCCATGCCTCTGTCCTTAGCAATCTTTGCTTCATTTATTCACCCTCTCTACTTTTGCAGTTCAGCCCATGCAGTTGTTGCTGCTGTGTTTTTAGCCTTAACATTAGAGCTGCATCTGTATGTATACATATTTGCATGAGTCAAGTTTAAGTGCACAACTTCTAAAACTGGACTTTCTATATTCTCCCCAGTCTACACCTCCTCATTAGAGTAAATGCCTCTACTACCCAGGTACTCAAGCATATATCCTGGGTGTTGTCTTGATTCTACTCCTTTATCTTGCTTCAACATCAGGCATATGGCCCTAAAAGTTTCATCTCAAGCATACCCACAATCCAAACCACCATCACAAACTATGCCAATATTCATGCTACCGAGTTTAAAGGCTTTCCCGGAGCTGCTCACTTGCTGCCCTTGCTTCTGTGCTGTCTTACACTGCAAGCAACAAATAAGGCTATGACTTCCAGGAGCCACAGATGGTTAAGAGCACTTGCTGCTTTTGCAGAGGGTTCACATTTGCTTCTTAGAATCCACCCATGACTGTCTGTAACTCCAGTTCTAGGGGATCCAACACCCTCTGCTGGCTCTGCTAACACTGTTTCCATGTTACATGTATATATCCATGTGGTTAAAGCATTTACACACCTGTAAATAATAATAATTAAAAATACATAAATCTTCTGAAAAGATTATGAAATCCAGATCTATTGTCCAAAAGTATTCTGCAATACATAGGATGATTCTAAAGCCTTAATTAAATGAAATAACACAGTGAAAAGGGAGATTTAAAAATGGACGGACACCAAGGATAAGAATATGAGCATGAGAACATAGTCAAACTACTCACTTTACAATATTAAAAAACTCTAAGATCTTTTCTTTGATCCCTAAGCTATACACTAAGGATCTCTTCCTTCCTCTGACCTTCATCTCATATCACATTGTAACTACCTCAGTCTTCTGTGTGGCTCCTGTTGCTGTGGTTTTTATTGGCTTTCTGAACAAACTCTAGGTATGTGTGCTTGCTGATCCTCTGCCTGGCTACCCTCTGCTGTGCCTTGTCAGCACCATCCCCTGGGAGAAGGCTCCCTTGAGTGCAGACTTTTTGAGGAGCAGCCTCTACCCCATCATCCTAGTCAACTTGTCATGCCCCTCAGACCTCAACTAGAATAACATGCTGTATAGGGGCCCGACTTCTCCTGGTTTAGTGCTATGTCTACAGTGCTGTATCTAATTGCTACCACTTAGATAGTATTTAAGAATAGATAAGCACCTACAGAAATAGCTGAATAAATTGGGTATAGTGGAAGATTTTTTTGTTGTTGTTGCATTTCTTTGGCTTAAATTTACCAAACAAGGCAATCTCATACATGTGCCTTTCTTGTGCATATGTATGAGACCTGAGACCTTGGCCAAATTATATATTCCTATGGAAACTGGATATGACCAGATTTTGTTTTCACAGATGTAGAAACTGAGGTGCAGAGTAATTGTTCCATGCTTTTAGCAATCTCCAGCCTGGACCACTACATCTCCAACTGAAACTGCTGATTAAACCTCTGGCCCACCTCCAAACCCTTGGCCATACTTCCTCAACACAATCAATTTGCTGCTGAAGAAAAGAACGAAAAGAGCTCGGGACTCCATTTTTTCCCCTATTTTCTTTGTTCTTCATCCTACCTGGGTTTTTGTTAACTTGCTGTGAATGACATTTGATGCTAGACCTTTTGGAGAACTACATTATGAAAAAATTTTAAAGGTTGTTTGGTTAGAATTTTACTATTCTGTTTTTGAATATAGACCTCGACAGACTGATGTCACTCATCATGATAAAACACTTGCTTCTATGAGCATTGAGTCCAATCATGCTACTAGTGTTGAAATTAAACATTTTCTTTAATGGGACCCTCACAAGGCTGTGTTTGCTGTCGGTGAGGATTCCTCCCCAGTAGAGTGAGCCCCCATAAGAGGCATAAGGATATCTTACCCTGGACTCTTCTGATCTATAAATGGGAGGAACAATTAAAATAATCAAAGACAAACTTGCCAGAACCCTTCCAGTGTGATCTGAGAGCCTATCTGTATCAGATGAAACAATGTGGCTACCCAGACATTACTGTTACCAGGAGCTGAGATGAAAGGAAACATTGGTGAGACAGAAAATTTGCCACCTAAATGATTGAATAGAAACATGAAAGAAAAGACACTGGGCATCCAAGTCTAGACCTAATTGCAAAAAGGATCTTTTCCATGAAATGCAATTAGACTTCTAGAGAGATCAAAGCATGCCTCTACCAGGGAGGTGTGAGAGCAAAGAAATAGTCTCCCTGCAAGTAAGAAACATTACTAAGATTTAGGGGGAGAATCTGGAGTATCTCCCAGGAGTTTGAATGGGGGTACAAAATGAAATTTGTGGGATAGGTTGTTAGTTCTGATGGCACACAAACACACACACACACACACACACACACACACACACACACACACACCATAAATAAATGCAATTAGCCCAAGATACTCTTGCTAGTAAAATAAATTACCCTGTGCTGTAATTAAATGTCATTGGAAAGCATCTTTATTATAATAGTTACTTCATTATATAATATTTTTTAAATTAAATTTACAATATTCCATAGAAACTATTCATAATTCCTCATTGTGCCAAAACACAAACAGCATACTCCCAGAAGTCTCTGTGTGTATTATATTGTGTTTCCCTTAGAAGTTCCAGAAAATTCTATGGATTTATGAAAATCTATATACTGTACTTCACATGTTAAGCAAAGCAAATGGAAGATGTTGTGAATATATATATATATATTTCTACCATTGAGAGTTTTCCTTCCCCCAAATTCTAGTTAATCTGGAGTTAATTTTTATTTCTAGCTTTTTTTTTCTAGTAGGAAAGAAAATACTTAAAGTTTCATTATTGCCAAAAGATACCTACTAAATTGTGTCATAGGATTTCTAAAGTAAGAGTTCTTGAAAGATTGCAGAAATTATGGAATTTGTGTTGACTCAGAGGGCCCTTGAGACAGGGGATGATAGATTTTGTAATCAGAAAATTATGGGAGTTGAGAAAATCAGAAAAACTTGGGAGAATTTGTGGATGCAGATTCTCTTATATTTCCAGCTGTCATAAGACTTCTGAGGGCAGGAGCCTTTTTTTTTTTTTTCAGGAAGAGGGGCTGAGATAATTTTTAAAGAAAAAAACTAGAGAATTAGTAAAAGACTAAAGTTACGAATCTAACAAAGCTATTTTTTCAAGATCTGTTTCTTTTTTTCTTGGAAAAATTTTCAGTTGGCAAATTTAGAGTTTTGTTCTTGTTAGGTTATTATTTCTGGGGGGAAAAAAAACAAAACAAAAACCAACAGGCTATCAAAAGTAGAGTTTGAATATCAGACGATCCCGGCAGCAGCAGGAGAAAAGGGTTTAGTCAGAGGTTTCTATAACCCTTTCCTGCTCTAATAATACCAGTGTTGATTTTGACATTTTAGTCTTTTTCTAAACTTAGCTACATTGGATGGAAATCACTTGGAAGTTTTTCACATTGATGACTCTTGCTAACGTGTTTTGAGGCCCACAGAGAGTGACTGCAGAGCACAGAAAGCATCGCATAGTGCCCAAGGCAGCCCAAGGGCACACATGAGCAGGCATTTGCCTCAGTTCAAAGTCCAAGTAGAAAATAGCACCTTCCTCTGTAAGATGTAGTATTAAACATAAAAAGGTGAACTGAGGGGACTGTGATATCTTTTCTCTTAAAGGGCAAGGATTATGCTCTTACTGTTTCTATGCACAAAAGCCTAGCAATATTCTAATAGTGAGCAGTATGGAGTCATGGGAAGATTGTGGACAGAAAACCTGTGGCTCTGCGGAGCTTTTCTGAGATTCTCAGCCAATCATCACAGCTTGGTGTCAGGAGGCAAACTGGTGCAGCCCCAAAGTGGAATCTCAACAGCTCTGGAAGGATGCTCAAACCAAGCATCACTTAGCAAGAAAGAACTCGGCCGTGTATGGAGTTATTGAATACAAATGTACTTGGTTGGGTCTGTGAAGAAGAAAGAGGGCACTGTTCTCTGTTTAGACTTTAGGCAGATTGCCTGAAAAAATAAACTCCAAGTTGTTTAAATGTAATATAATTAGCTACTTAAGGTAGCAGGGAAGGAATTGTCATAGAAAGCTTGACAGGAATAATTGACAACCATAGCTTCCTACTCCCATGAGGAGGTGGGAAAGAAAATGGAGAGGAAAGCTTTAATAAGGTTTGCCCACATTCCTGGGACATCAGTGAATGCAGTCCTGATAAGTTGGAAGAGTTTTAGGCTTTTATGATGGAAATTTCCTGGTGACTAAGAGAGGGTACTGAATGTTCTTATAGGTTCACTGTGACTCATCTGCACTCTGATCTGATGTAAGACTATGTTTCATAAAGTACTTTCTAATACTGAGAAATAACAGTTCAGTATTGAAAAAAAGGTCACCAGAAATGCATCTCACAAAGTAAGAGAAGACCTAAAACACAATGATTTGCTACCAGAGGACCCACCTATACCACTCCTGGGCGTATACCCAGAAGATGCTCCAACATGTAATAAGGACACATGCTCCACTATGTTCATAGCCTTATTTATAATAGCCAGAAGCTGGATATTATAAATAGCCAGAAACAACCCAGATGTCCCTCAACAGAGGAATGGATACAGAAAGTGTGGTACTTCTGCACAATGGAGCACTACTCAGCTATTAAAAAGAATGAATTTATGAAATTCTTAGGGAAATGGATGGATTTGGAGAATATCATCCTGAGTGAGGTAATCACAAAAGAATACACATGGTATGCACACTCTGATAAGTGGATATTATCCCAGAAGCTCAGAATACCCAAAATACAATCCACAAACGACAAGAAACTCAAGAAGGAAGATCAAAGTGTGGTTGCTTCGTTCCTTCTTAGAAGAAGGAACAAAATACCCATGGAAGGAGTTGCAGAGACAAACTATGGAGCAGAGACTGAAGGAAGGACAATCCAGAGACTGTTCCACCTGGGAATCCTTTCCATATTCAGTCACCAAACCCAGACACTGTTGTGGATATCAGCAAGTGCTGGCTGACAGAAGCCTGATATAGCTGTCTCCTGAGAGGCTCTGACAGTGCCCAACTAATACAGAAGTAGAGACCCACAACCATCCATTGGACTGAACATAGGTCCCCAATGAAGGAGCTAGAGAAAGGGTTTGCAGCCCCTTAGGATGAACAACAACATGAACTAACTAGTACCCTCAGAGCTCCCAGGGACTAAACCACCAGCCAAAGAGCACACATGGTAGGATTCATGGCTCCAGCAGCATATGTATAGCAGAAGATGGCCTAGTCAATCATCAGTGGGATGAGAGGGCCTTGGTCCTGTGAAGGTTCTATGCCCCAGTGTAGGGTAATGCCAGGCCCAGGAAGTGGGAGAGGGTGGGTTGGTGAGCAGAGGGAGTAAGGAGGAAATAGGGTTAGAATTTTGGTTTTGTTTTTGATATTTTTTTTTCCTGAGGGGTAACCAGGAGAGGAACTATCATTTGAAATGTAAATAAAGAAAATATGTAATAAAAAAAGATGATCGAAAGACAATGAAATTGTCATCTCATTCAAGTTAAAAGGCTCAAAGAAGATCATGTCCACTGAGTCCAGAATGGAAGAGAGAGGAGCTAGATTTACAGGGAAAACATCCCAGTGGTTGTTTTGTGAAGGAGTATTTTCAGGCTGCTCCTACTGTCTCCAAGAAAGCTGGATCCAGGTCTTAGTTATGAAATTTATGTAGCTGTAGCCTCGCTCTTTGTTATCTTAATATCTGGGAGGAGAGAAGATCACATTAGCCCCTGGGAATTCTCCTGGAATGACAAATGCACACTATCAATTCAGCCTTTCCAAGGGGTCCTAGAGACTTCAACTCTGGAATGGCAAGCATTTTACAGAATGAGCTGTCTCCCCAATCCCCACTTCCAAGAACTTTTTTTTTTTTTTTGGAAAGCCAGCATGTACTAGCCTGAGAACCTCAGTGGGGTTTCTCAGAGTCATGGTTTTTGTCCAGTTCTTCCTGATGCTCCATACAATTTACCATTCCTTCCCTCCTCTTAGAGAAGAAGGTGCCCACTGTAGAGTGAGATAGGGCTTGGGAGCTAGGAGATGGTTGAGAGAATAGAGATCAGGCTTGGTACTGAAAAATGCTCATCTGTAAAGTCCCAGTTCAGGAGAGTACTTGGGTAAAAATAATGATAATAGCAACATCAACTTTTAAATCTATGTCCTTGCAGTTTTCATTAAGCTTGGGAAGCTCTCAACCATATTCTCGACTGCTCTTGATGTTTCTTCTTTATGAGCTGAAGTTACACATATATGAAAGTGCTTTAAGTTGCCTTACATTATATACAATATATTATAATGTATGCTAAATTGCAAATACCTCCTTTTCACTATGATTTATTGTAAACCATGCCTATTGCTATGTCTTCAACTCTACCAGCTTTGTTTATCTGTGAGATCTAATCTGTTCAAATTAACTCTAGCGTATTCTGAGATTTCTATGTCTTTAATACATCTCCTTTTTATTTATTTTTTAAGCAGAAGGCTTTAGTGACATACAGTTGGCAATGGTATCTATAAGATGGTGCTCTCCTATAGATCTCTGTGCAGTTATCTTCCCAACAGTCAGATACCTAGCGGTGGGTCTGCTTGTTCGTCTATCTGTGATCACAGTTTTTAAATGTTGCATTTTTTTTCAAAGTGGCCATACCATTCTACAGTTCTAGAAACAAGGCTTGAGGTTTTCCTTGCTCTATGGACTTACAAACTGCTATTATTGACTATCCTTTCCATTGCAACTGTTGATTTGGGTGTGAAGTTATAGGACATGGCTTAAATTTACTTTTCTCTACAGACTTGGAACACCGTGGGTTTACTGCCCATTTGCATATGTTTTTGCTGAAGTAGCCATTGCTATCATCTTTGCATTTTAAATTGGGTTGAAACTGTATTTATTTTCTGTTATAAGAGCTCTTTGTACGCACTGCATATGAGTCCCTCACTCCCTATATGACTTGGCATGTTTTCTTTAAGCGTTCTCCTCATCTCTTCATGTTTATCTTGTTTTTAAAAGGTCAATTTTTAATGCAGTCTCAGTTGTCATATATTTTCATTATTTTCCAATGTATTCAAAACAGTGAAATCCACAGTTTCGGTTTTCAGTGTATTATATTAAAATATTGCCTGTTAGTGCCCGTGAAGAACATTTTTTTTAATCTCTTAATAGTTCTGGGAGCTACCCTTTTACGCTTAAAGATATGTCCATTCAGAATCTTTTTTCTACTTAGTTTTTGGTATACCAAACTACAGTTGGAGCTGTTTACATATCTTTATTTGAAACTCTTCTCTCTGTGTGGGTTCCTGGAGCTTCAGTCAGCTGGCTTTCCTCAAGCTCACATTCTTACCTCTTTCCATAGTGGCAGCCTCTGATTGGGTGCTGGGTCTAAGGAATTTTGCTATGCTGCATGGTAGATATTTGCATTCTATTCATATTTATGATCTTTGTTCTAATACATAGTTAAATTACTTGGAAACAGCCTGATCCTTTTAAGCCTTGCTTTTAAGATTTGTTAGGTAGTCCCAGAATAACATTTAGTCCAGGGCTAATTATCCCCCATACTGAGTCAAGACTTTCCAGTGTATTCTATCTAATGTTGTGCGAATTACAAGGTTTTTCCACATGGATGGGAACAACAGGAACTATTTCTGGCCAGTACAAGTGCCAGCTACTGTTCATCCTGTTCAATTTGAATGTGAACTGTTCCCTACCAGCTCCTGTATTTGAATATTTGATTCCCAGCTGATGATGCTATTCTGAGAGGTTGTAGAACCTTTCGGGTGTAGGGTATGGGTGACAGAAGAGTTTCCTAGAGGTGAGGGGGCATGTCTTTGAGGATTAGAGTTCAGTCCTATTATTCTTCCAGGTAGTGGGACCTGGCTGTATGCTCCTCCCATGAACTCTGGCAGGCCTTCTGTCATGATGGATACCTAGGGACAAATATATAGTTGTTGCCATTAGGATTTGTCACTGTGATGAGAAAAGTTCATAATATACTGTTGATTCTCTCTGTGTGTCTTTTTCCTTTCTGACTATTTTCGTCACACATATGATAGCATTTAGATGCTGAAGAGGGCTTCTCCTCAGGTCTCCAGAACTTTCTTTTAGGCCTTGTGTCCTCTGAGGGCTCACTGCTGAGAACTCTAGCTGAATTTGTCTCCCAGAACTCTTAAAACTGTTTCCTCTTGCAGATGCTCCTGGGTTTTTCCTGGATTACTTTTTCTTCCTGAAGGTCTTAGCAGCACTTCACAGGCCACTTCCTGTGCATCTCTCCTCAGTGTTTTAATATTGGTCCCAGTAATCCCACGTTAGGTCAAATGGAAAGTCTGTATAATGAAGTGCTAAAAGCAAATAAGGTCCTATATAAAACTCTACTTAGTTCATCTCCCCCCCCACCTCAAAAAAGTCCAAACAATGAATGACAAATAAAAGTGTCTCCAGAGAACAACATTGGAAGAATTTGTCAAAAGCAATCATAGGCAGATGGAAAACGATTCAGGAAGGCCTCACATTTCTGAAAGGAAACATGAACAGTTGAAGGTTCAATCATTGGGAGAACACAAATTAAAATTTGTACAAAGCAACACTGCACACAAGATATACATCTGAATATATAATTCACTAAGCTTTGGGCATAGTATAATGAAGAAAGCAAGATTTTTTAAGAACTTTGCTCTCTCCATGACTTCATGCTTCCTTCTTAAATCTGGTAAGTCAAAGGTCTGAGGAGATGGTGCGAGTGCAAAAGCACTTGCCGTACAAGCACTGGAACCATGCTGTTGCATGTACCTATGCTCCTAGTACTGGGAGATTGTACAGAGACAGGGGAATCCAAAGGAATCACTTATAAGCCAGTCTAACTAAATTGGTATAGACCAGATTCAGTGAAAAAAATGGTCTCAAAAAATTAAGTAGAGAAGTGGTTGAGGAAGACATCCAATATTACCCTCTAGCCTCCCATGTACCTGCACAGATACACAGACACACACACAAACACAGGCACACACATATGCACACACACAGGCACACACAGGTACACAGGCATACATTCACACATACATATCACAAAAAATGATCAAAACTGTACACAATTCAAAGCTTCACTATTGAGAGGATTTAAAATACATCAAAAAGCAGCAGAGAATTAGAAAATTAAATTATTTTCTTGTTTCATAATCAACATGAAATAAAATTTTAAGTCTTTATATCACTAGCATCTTAACACAAGAAAATTGATATGGGCAAAGTTAAAGAATATAATTTTGAGATCTATTTGCTCTTGATGTAAAAAAGAAAGCAAGGACCAAAATAATCTGCATGCCATCTCTCCCTGGCTCTCTAACCTTTATAAATCCTTACACTGTAATTTCTCTGAAGTTGGGAAATGCAAAGTAATCAATAAGTTATCATAGCTTTGGTGATAGCATTTTCTGTCTCTGGATGGTGCATGAGCATGTCTGAAAATGGTGTAACTTATAATTGGCTGAATGTGACTATAATAACTTACTATGCACACCTGCTTTACATATTAATAGATAATCTTTCTTCCTTTCTTCTTTGACAGGTTCTTATGTGTATATAATGACTTTGGTAGTCTCACCCTTACTTCCTGCTCTCATTCCTCTCCCTCTACTGACACCCTTCTTATTGAATCCCCCGCCTACGCTGATGCCTTCTGCATGGCCTCCTGAGTTTAAGTAAAGTTGTTTGCATGAGCATGTATTGGAGCTTATTTACTGGAGTATGGGATACACCATTGGTAAAAATGGTAACATTCTCCCAGCAAGCATAAAGAGGCATGGAGCTTCCTGAGTCCATTCCCAATAATGATGAAATGTGGATGGGTCCAGTCTTGCGCAGGTGATGACAGCTACTGTGAGGTTTTAAGTGCAAAAAGACTATATCATGTTCAGAAGATTTTTTTTTTAATTAGATGTTTTCTTTATTTACATGTCATACAATATCTCCTTTCCCAGGTTCCCCTTTAAAATAAAATAAAATAAAATAAAATAAGCAAAAACAAAAACAAACCCCTGTTCCTTCCCCCTTCCCCCTGCTTACCAACCCACCCTCTCCCACTTCCTAGGCCTGGCATTACCCTACACTGGGGCACAGAACCTTCACAGGACCAAGGTCCTCTCATCCCATTGATGACCAACTTGGCCATCTGCTGCTTTACATATGCTGCTGGAGCCATGAGTCCCACCATGTGTACTCTATGGTTGGTGGTTTAGTCCCTGGGAGCTCTGAGGGTACTAGTTAGTTCATGTTGTTGTTTATCCTAAGGGGATGCAAACTCTTCAGCTCCTTGGGTCCTTTCTCTAGCTCCTTTATTGGGGACCTATGCTCAGTCCAATGGATGGTTGTGAGTCTCTTCTTCTGTATTAGTTGGGCACTGTCAGAGCCTCTCAGGAGACAGCTATACCAGGCTCCTGTCATCCAGCACTTGCTGGCATCCACAATAGTGTCTGGATTTCATTATTAAATATGGGAAGGATTCCCAGATGGAGCAGTCTCTGGATTGTCCTTCCTTCAGTCTCTGCTCCATAGTTAGTCTCTACAACTCCTTCCATGGGTATTTTGTTCCCCCTTTTAAGAAGGAATGAAGTATCCACACTTTGCTCTTCCTTTTTCTCGAGTTTCTTGTGGTTTGTGGATTTGTACTTTGTGTATTACAGTCTTCTGGGCTAATATCTATTTGTCAGAGAATGCATACCATGTGTGTTCTTTTGTGATTGGGTTACCTCACTCAGGATGATATTCTCCAGATCCATCCATTTCCCCAAGAATTTCATAAATTCATTGTTTTTAATAGCTGAGTAGTACTCCATTGTGTAGATGTACCACATTTTCTATATCCATTCCTCTGTTGAGGAACATCTGGGTTGTTTCCAGTTTCTGTCTATTATAAATAAGGCTACTATGAACATGGTGGAGCATGTACTCTTATTGCATGTTGGAGCATCTTCTGGGTATATACCCAGGAGTGATATAGCTTGGTCCTCTGGTAGTACTATGTCCAGTTTCCTGAGGAACTACCAAACTGATTTCCAGAGTGGTTGTACCAGCTTGCAGTCCCACCAGCAATGAAGGAGTGTTCCTCTTTCTCCACAACCTCTCCAGCATCTGCTGTCACCTGAGTTTTTTTATCCTAGCCATTCTGATTGGTAGAATCTCAGGGTTGTTTTGATTTGCATTTCCTTAATGACTAAGGATGTTGAACTTTTTTCAGAAAACTCTTTAGCTCTGACATTTTCTCTTCCCCTTCTTCCAATAGCTTCATGGAGGCATTGAAGAGGTGAAATAGATAGACACTCTTTAGATATAAAACTAAGCCCTAGACAGTTTCTGAATAGCAAGACATGGGAGTTGAGGGATGAACAAAATCTTTAAGGACATCAATTTCTCTTATGATACAAGATTTTGGAGTGACTACAAAAGTTGGTGTTGTGCCTTACTTTTCCTGGAACCCCTCCTCCTCATCCAATGCCAAATTGTTACTCACACAAAATCACCAAGTCTGCTGAAAGCCTCATCAAAAACATGGATGCCTTTGGTATATAAGGAAGTGACCTTTGACATGTGAGTGAACATGAAATGGAATAAATACAATAAACATACTGGAGTACAAAGGCCAAGGATTCAGCGCAGGCAAGAGCATGCAGACTGAAATGGTCATGGTGGCTTGGATTCTTGAAAATTCCTGAAATCTGGAAAAGGATTATTAGTTATACTTAACCAATTTCATTTTGACTTCAAAGAACAAAATACCATCACTAGATACCTGGTTAGAACATTTTTAAAATTCACCTTTTGAACTCAGGTTGCTGTGAAACTATTTAAGAACATGGAGAATAAAAAGCATTTGACATGGAACAGTATCCCATGAGCCCACTTGTATCTGAATATACACTGGGTATTGACACAAATAGTTACGTTAAAACATGGGTGTGTGGAGAATGATCACAGAAACAACATATAATGCAGGTGTAAAGCCAGAGGTCATGGTGCATGCCTGCAGTCCTGAGATTAGGGAGGACAAAAAATTTAAGGTCTGTGAGCTACTCAGACCCCGGCTCAATTAGTCAGGCCACAGCAGAAGGAGGTTGCACATGTTTTATAATATTAAAATTTTGACTCCAAACTTACTTTAAAAAAAAAGTAAGTTTACTTCCTTTTTTTTTTTTAAAAAAAGGAAGACTCAAAAGGAAAAATAGCAACATATAGAGGAGCACAGTCTAAGTGTTCTGCTCATTGAGACAATGTGATTCTATCTTTATCTCATTTTAACAACTAAATAGAACAAGATTGTGGAACACCAGTATTCTCAAAGATAGCTAGAGGCATTTTATGCTAATTTTAGATGTTTCATCTCTATTTTCTATTTTGAGTCTTTAAAGGAATTCATACGCGAGTACACTTCATATACATCATTTCTCCCTCTCCACGCCAACTCCTCCCGTGCTCTACCAGCTCTTCTTGAGCTAATGTCCTTTCTATAATAATTATTGTTAGATGTATATACATACACACATATACCAACATATATATGACCAACTGTTCAAAGAAAATTTTCTCTTACCTGAGAGGTGGTATATTTACTCTTTGGTAGGAGTGAGTCCATTTAAGCTATCTGTCTGTCTGTCTGTCTATCTATCTATCTATCTATCTATCTATCTATCTACCTACCTACCTATCTGTATATATATATATATATATATATATATATATATATATGCATACACACGCATATACATATATAATATAAAAACATACATGTAGTATGTATTTTTAGTAGGCTTTTAAATAATAAGGTTCTCTATGGATTTCCTGGCATTTTATTTATCCTACCTATTCTTATGTATTGTCTTCTGAATGCCTTCACCAGTTATCTCTTCTTCCTTTTCCTCTACTCTATAACTTTCCCTTCTCCTACTCTTCCATATAATGGTCCTATTCTATTTTTTCAGTTTCGAACTTTCCATTTTAAACACTCAAATGTAAAGATTCAAAGCTAGAATCCAAAACTAAGAGAGTACATGCAAGATGGTTTCTGCCTTTCAGGTATGGGTTAATTAACTTAGTATATTTCCCAGTTCTGTAGATCTCATTTCTATTTATATCTAAGTAAAATGCCAGTGTGTGTGTGTGTGTGTGTGTGTGTGTGTGTGTGTGTGTGTGTAAGAAAGACATAAAGAGACATACAGACAGAGACAGAGAACTACATTTTCTTTTTTCTTTTCTTTTTTTCCAGTGGGGAGCACCCTGCTTTTTTTTTTCTTTTTTTTTTCTTAGATATTTTCTTTATTTACATGTAAATTTTTCCTTTCCCAGATTCCCCTCCAAACAAACAAACAAACAAACAAAAACAACAAGAACAAACCCCTTTTGCCTCCCCCCCCCCCTTGCCTGCCACCCCACCCTCTCCCACTTATTGGCCCTGGCATTCCCCTACACTGGGGCACAAAACCTTCACAAGGCCAAGGTCCTTTCCTCCTATAGATGATCGAATTTTCAATCCTCTACTATACACATGCTGCCAGAACATTCAGTCCCACTCTGTATAGTCCTTGATTGGTGATTGGGTCCCTGGGAGCTCTGAGGGTACTAGTTAGTAATTGTTGGAGAACTACATTTTCACTATTCACTCATGATTTGATAGGTGTCTAGGCTCCTTCAATTTCCTGTCTATTATGAACAGAGGAGCAGCAATGAACATGACAAAGCAGGTAACTGTAGAGTATGTTGCAGAACACTTTTGAGCTAATTTTTGAAGGAGACTAAGTTCATTTTGTTTCTTAATTGACATTTAAAATTACATACAAAGCAATAGATTTCATTGTGGCATTTTATACACAATTTGTCCTTTCTTCCTCCATGTGATCGTTTCTTCCCTTCGAATGACACTTCTTGTTTACGCCAAGTTTTAACACATTATTTTCAACCTTTATGAAGCACTGTGTAGAGGGTGGTAGTATCTGATTTTACAATCAGAGAGTGAATCTGCATTTTTTTCTTTAGAATATATCTGTGTTCAAATACATTGGTTATGAAGTCAAAGTTGAATTTCTTCAATTATACTACTGAGGTTCACTTTTCAAGCTGGTAATTTTCCTTCTGAAAATTGGCTTTAAAATAATGTATAATTTCCAAAAGCTGTAATCATATAAACATAGCAACAGTATTTAGTAATAATGTTCTAAATAATTTACTGTGGTTTCAGTAATGTTGTTTATTTAGTAAATCTTGATCTGTGCCCTTAGTTGGGGAGGAGCTAGCTGTCTGAACATAGCAATGTGATATGGCAGTCTTTGGGATTAGTATGCATAAGAGCTCAGTGTATAGAATCACAGGGAGGGAGTTTTTAAAATGTAGCATGTGCTTATAAAAGTTAGTTAGATACTATTTTAAAGATCATAATTTTCACCTTAGACACTGAAACATTAAAAACATTTAAAAGCTTCTGTTTTCCACACTGATGTTATTTTATTACCTTTATAATAAAACAATAACATCCACATCCAGCAGTTGACAAAACAACCCAAGGAGAACCATAAAAAGCATCAAAAGTTTTGTGTGATGTGGTGACTAATTACTAAGGGGTTAGATAAGACAGTGGAGAAGAAGGGATGGCTCATATTTTTGTCCTGAAAGGTCTAAATTTCACAATATATCTCTTTTACATTTCCCCTAGCATTTCCTTCTTTTCTTCTCTTCTTAGAAAGGGGATGGCACATGGTAGTAAATGGTCACAAGGGCCCCAGAGGGAAAAGACTGGTAAAACATGCACAACTTCAAGCAATTCTTTGGTTTCATTTATCTCTACCATCAGAGGCAACAAATATTCAAAGTCAGCTTGATAGTTCTAAGCTCAGCACAATTGGAATTGAATTTATTGGGATGCTACATCTCTAAATACTGTCCTGTTCTGGAGGTGACTTTGTCAGCGTTATTTCTTTAAGTCAATGCCAAGAGGTAGAACGTGAATAAGCACGTGAAAGTGGAAGTGTTCTTTTCTGAATCTATGGATTTGATCAGAATAAACAATTTACTTTTGTGAGACTCTTCCAAGGCATTAAGACATTGAAGGTTTTATATTTATAAACAGAATAAAAATCAATTACATGTTTGAAATCAGGGATCAAGGTGGGATCTCTATGATTGTCTCAGTTCCTGTGATGATGACACCTGTAAGTCACATTATAATTACTTTCCCTAAATCCTAACATTAACCAAACAGTAATACAATAGCAATGCAGGGAGCATTGTTTGTTTGTGAGGGAATAACCTGAAATCATCCCTGCTCACCTCATCGATCAGGTAAGAAGTGTAAACACATTAGGGACATTCCAACCATAAGCTGCACTTTCTCTGTTCACACAACCTCACGACTCGCTGAATAAAATAACCATCACATAACGGCACTTTCCACTTACTGAAATTTGGTCTTAAAGCGAAGCGTAACTTTCTGAATAATTATTTTTGGCTTGTAAATGGTGTCTCTCTACCCAACCAAGCATATAACAAGAAGATGGAGATGAGACTGCTTTCACTTCATTTCCCTTCTTTGTAATTGACAAGCTCTCACTGGGTGTCAACTTTAAAAGATGACAAATCCTAAATCTTAGAAGACCCAATGCAATAGTTCAGCTCTCTAAATTGTTTGCAAATTAATCTACATTTTCAAATGAGTCAGGCATGAAATATAAGATGACATCTATATTACGAAAATATTAATTTCCTTGTCTTTTTTTTGCCAAAGACAAAAGATACATTTAAAATATCCATTCTGTTAAGATTTTACAAATGAACATACAGTATGCATTTAGTGGCTTGGAATTTTCTAATTTATTTTACACGAATTCATTTCCATCTATTTAATGCAGGTTATTCAGTTTGTAAATGTTCCGTGCATTGATGAGGTGAAATTAAATTCGTGAAGTATTTTCACTACATCACATTTTTAATGAAGGCTTATTTGTGTTCAACATATGCAGTAACTTGAATCCTGCTGGTTTATGGCCTAGTGTGAGCCCTCTCTTCAAGTAGCCATGGCCTCAGTTTACCCATGTGTAAGTAAATACTACTGTGCTGTTTTCATGCAAGCTAATTGGTAGTTGATAAGAGCTCCGCACATTTCCAATTTCTGACTGAGTGCACCATCATACTGATACTGATGAGTTACTGAGGATATGGTATATAAGATAGATGTTGTATGGTTTGCCAGTCCTCTAACATGAATCTTCAAATGATTTTAAACTCCATTGATTCACCTGTGCCTAACAGTTAACTCTAATATTAATATCAAAAGAAATTGATTTGAATTAATTAATGATCATTAGAGGACAGTCAAGCATAGCTCCTTAAAGGTACCAAATTGCAGATTAGACTATTTCCTGGATCCTTTGGGAAAAAGATAGGAAAATATCTTCACTTCAGACAATACAAGTGAGAGAATTTCTGAGCTATAATAGACATTAGATTATTCTTAACCCGATGTCACAGCTACTATCTTTAACTACTACTTTACATATAATCCCAATATAGCAAATTCATTCCAAAAAGCAAAGTAGTCATTTACACGAACAGGGTCCCTACCCCAGAGATGGAAAAAAAAAGAAAAGAAATGACCAGTATAGCAGTTAATTAGAGCACAGGTAAAGTCAACAGAGATGTGTCTGGGTATATAAACTATGTGCTTGAAAAGCCAAGAGGATCTTTTTAGGCAACCTAATTCAATTATTTTACAGATAAACAGAGTCTGACAAATAATACAAATCCAGAACAGTGAGTATATGAATGAAATAGAAAAATAACCTTTTGTTTGTGAACAGATGCATGACTGAGCCACTGTATATTGCTCTAACAACTGTGATCTCACAATAAGCCTGACTGAGAGATGGTACAAAAGCTCAGCTCCATGAATTTCTGATTCAGTTCCTGCCATAAAGGAGGGGACAGAATTTTTATCTGATGTAGGTCAATGAAAGGAATATAATTGAATGCAAAACTCTGAGATTGAAGAACAGAGGAAGAAACCAGAGAGTCTACTTTAGGGTTCTGAAACAATTATGCATGAGTCCTTCTTTGATTTCAATGGTTCTAATATTACCGTTTCACTAATTAAAATTGAATCTCTTGACTGAATGTTCTTCAGTGAACTATGCTGAATGTATTTCTAAAATGCTCCATCCTTCACTGTCTACACTGTACCAGTAATTCCTATATCCTGCCATTTGGACATGGTGTCTTGTATCCAGATAGCATTAGTTACATGTATGAGTGACCATGATTTGTTTCTTTTGCCTTCATGCTTGTTGGATTCAGAATTTCCAGTGTGAGTCAGGTGGTATTTATTCTAAAGTAGTCACTTATATAAGTGCTTGTCTTCCTTCTCATACTGTGAATTCCTGGGAGTCTGGAGGTCTATTTTCTCTATAAGGCAAACTAACTGGCACAATCTAAGTTGTTATAAAAAATGCATTGTTAAACAATGAGTTCATGTGAAAGCATCTCTGCAATTGTTGAGTATTGTTCCATTGGCCTGCTACTGTTGATCTTTCTCTCTGTTTGGTCTTAAAAGATTTGGTTGTATTTCTATGGGATTCCTGTATTTGTGAATGTGTGTGTTTGCATCTCTATGTGTTTCTCATAGTTTTCTTTGGCTCTTTTTCTTATGTTTTGTTTTTGTTTTGTCCTATTCTGTTCTTTTTTGTTTTGTTTTGTTTTTTATTTAATTTCCTGTTAATCTTTAGAATCTCAGAGAAGATGGGGGAGGAGAATCATAACCAGAATGTATTATATGAAGAAATCTATATTCAATAAACAAATATTAGGAAAAAAGAAGGATAAAAAAGGGAAATAAGTGGAAATATATTTTATGTATTTCAACGCTTTTCTCTCATACATCGAGACTCTCCATGGTGGGACATAGTCCCACTGCTGCAATGTTGGTATACGGACTCATTAACCTTTTCACATCATATCTGTTCCTTCCCTTTCCTGAAAGAGTTTCTATTCTGACAAGGGTGGCCACTGGGAAGACA
>JADRCD010227213.1:33266-64102 GCA_019843815.1 Montemys delectorum
CTATCTATCTATCTATCTATCTATCTATCTATCTATCTATCTATCTATCTATCTGGAATGGAATTCAAGTCAGGATTCTCTCTCCTGTAGAGCTCTGAAACTGTTTATATCAATGCACCAGCAATTTTCTCTCTATATTCAAGATGAAATTTTATGTTCTCATTTGATTTGACTTTGCAATAGTGCAAAACAAAGCCAACCTTTGTTTGTAAAATAGTCCTAACTTGGCTGTAATGACATTACACATGAAAGCTTCCCTCTTCTATCACTGAACACTGTGGTTAGCCACTCAAAAACTCCTGTCTCTCTTTGCCCAGCTCCTTGTGCCTAAATGCTCAAGACTCAGAAAATAGATTCACTTACATAGTTATTTATTTTTTCCCTAGGTGATCTTATAAAATAGATCAAATTAAATGACATGCATTGTACTTGTGTCTACCTGATATTGACTGATGTACTTATTTTCTGTTTACTATTTGAAAAAGATTTACATATGTACTGGAAACCTTTCTTACTCATTGTTTGTCACAAATTTAAGTGGAAGAAAACATTAGAAAATGGGAAAAACTCCTATATTCATGGACTGGCAGAATTAATATTATGAAAATGACTATGTTACCAAAAGGAAGCTATGGTTTCAATATAATCCTTATCAAAGTCCCAATGACAATTTTTTTTACAGAAATAGAAAAAAATTTCAAGTTTCAATGCAAAAGACACTGAGTAGCCTAAGCAATAATGAGCAGAATGATCCTAGATGTATAATACTATCCAATTTCTAATAATATTACAGAGCCAGAAAAAGAAAACAGCATGGTACTTGCAGAAAAGCAAATGTGTAGAGCAGAGGAATAGAACAGAGGTCTCAAAGATAAAGCATCGCCATCTAATTTTTTAAAGGTGCCCTAAGCAGACAGAGGAGAAAAAACAGCCTCTTTAGGAAGTGGTGCTGGGGAGACTGTTTTTCTTATGGAGAAGGATGAAAGTAGGCCCATGTCCCTTACTCTTTACAAAAATACTTTAAAGATATGCCAAATACCTTAGTGTAAAACCTGAAACTTGGAAAATTCTAGAGAGAAACAAAGGTAAAACACGTGAAGCTATAAGCATGGATGTGGGCAGATCTTCTACGAAGCACTCAAACAGCTTTGGAACATCCAAAGGACTGATGAATGGGACTTCATGTGATTATACAGTCTCACAAAGGAACCCATCATCAGAGTGAAGAAGCAACTTATAGGAGGGAAAATATGTTTGACAACTACGTAACAGACAGGAAATTAGTATTTTTTTTTTCAAGAAAGGGTTTCTCTGTATAGCCCTGGCTGTCCTGGAACTCACTCTGTAGACCAGGCTGGCCTCGAACTCAGAAATCCACCTGCCTCTGCCTCTCAAGTGCTGGGATTAAAGGCGTGCACCACTACCGCCCAGCGGAAATTAGTATCTTTATATGAAGAACTATAAAGCTTAAACACTCACAGAATCATCTAGTCAGTAAATGAACTAATAAACTGAACAGAAAGCTCTCATAAGAAGAAATACAAATGTCCAATAAATATTTGAAATTTTTTTCAATGTCCTTAGCCAGAAAGGAAATAAAAATTAAAATTGCTTTGAGATTCATCTCACTCCAGTCAGAACAGTTAATGTACACACATACAAACACAAACCAACAAAATTTACAACACTTGCTATTGAGGCTGTGGAGAAAAGGAAACTCTTATATATATTGCTGCTGTGAGTGTAAATTTGTACAACCACAGTGGAGAAGAGTATGACATTTCAAAGAATCAAAATGAAAACCTAATCATGTAACCCATCCATTCACTTATACCGAAGGCCTTGGTATATTCCAATCCTCGCGTAGACAGAAAGGTGCTTGCACTTCCAAGTATTTATTGCAGCACAATTCACGGGAACTAAGGAGGGAAATCAGCCTGAGTGTCTACTGGTAGGCAAATAAATAAAGAAAATGTGGTACACATATACAACAAAATTGTGTTTAACAAGAAGGAAAAATGAAATCACACCATTTGCAGAAAACTGGATGGAAGAGGAAAACATTTTGTTCCAAGAAGTCATGTCTGGAAAAACAGGGAATGTTTTCACTCATGTGTGGAAACTAAATTTAAATTATATATGCATATGTATGAATATATGGACATATCTGTACATTTATGTGTGTATTTGTGTGTCTGTATGTACAGATCATGAAAATAGTATGGAGATCATGAGAGGGAATAGGTCTGCAGGTAGGGAAGAAAAAAGCACAGTAAAATACACTTGGGTTGAAGTGGGGAAGGGGAGTATTTAGCAGATGGAAAGGACCCAGCATGAGGAAAGGGGTGGTGGGGGAAAAGCATCTATTAGGTCAAAGTATAATGACACTGAAGCATGCGGATGCCATAATGAAATCCATTGCTTTCATTATAATTAAGAAATTAATTTAAAAGTGTAATAACTTTAAAACATCAGTAAACTATTCTTTAAACAATTGAGAATATTACATCAATCCAGTATTATTTTCATTGACATATACATGACAAAGTAATTATCGTACACAGATCCAATGATATTATGTTTTGTCTCCTAACTTGAGCTTAAACAAAATTTAAAATAAAAATAAGCCCTGAAAAATACTTAAACACTTTTGCATTACAAAACTCAGAAAGCAAAACAAGTTGTTTTTTGCTGCTGGTATAATGAATGAGGTATGTATATGTATATTCTTGGGGTGATGATAATTGTGTATGGTCACTTTTTAATTCTCTAGAGAGCAGTGTGATGGAGGAACATTTTGAAAATAATATCTACAAGCCAGCATCAGGGTCCTCATGAAACATGAGGTATTCTAAAGACAAAATTTGTCTATGTCCTTTAGACATAGAAAACTGTACATTTAAAAATAGAAGTACATGTGTGATTTTTATACACAAATAATTTTCACTAAATCAGTAAAACTCAATATTCTAAGGAGATATAAAAGATATCATGGAGTCCTCCACTTAGCTGCTCGTCTTCAAGGCAACTGCCCAGTTTCAAGGAATTTTGAGTATTTCACCAGAGGCTTGCCAGTAATTGACTGCTATGAGTATATAAAATTAATTTGGGGAAACTCTGACCAATTTGTTAGAGCTCTGGCCTCAATTACACCGTAGCCTCTGCCTAAAGTGGCTTAATAGAGAGACAGCCCACAAAAGCTCACCAAAATGACCCTTCTACATCCAACAGCCAGCCTCAGGTGAGTCTCGGGAGACCTAACTCTCAAACAAGCCATATGTTTTTTGTAAACAAACACAGAGAATAAAACAAAAAAGGATACAAAATAAGGCTTTTATACTAGATAGAGGAGACAAATGCAGAATTAAAGAAGAGATCATAAAAACATGGGGTACAGAGCTAAATAAAGAATTTTCAACTGAGGAATCTTAAATGGCTGAGAAGCACTTAAAGAAATGTTAAACATCCTTAGTCATCAGGAAAATGCAAATTAAAACGACCCTGAGATTCCATCTCACATCAGTCAGAATGGCTAAGATCAAAAATGCAGGTAACAGCAGATGCTGGCGAGGATATGCAGAAAGAGGAACACTCCTCCATTGCTGGTGAGACCGCAATCTGGTAAAAACCACTCTAGAAATCAATCTGGTGGTTCCTCAGAACACTGGAAATAGTTCTACCTGAAGACCCAACCACTAGTGGGCATACAGCCAAAAGATGCCCCAACATATAATAAGGACACACGCTCCACTATGTTTTTAGCAGCTTTATTTATAATAGCCAGAAGCTTGAAACAACACAGATGTCCCTCAACAGAAGAATGGATACAGAAAATGTGGTACATTTACACAATGGAGTACTACTCAGCTATTAAAAACAATGAATTCATGAAATTCAGAGGCAAATGGCTGGAACTAAAAAATATTATCCTCAGTAAGGTAACCCAGACACAAAAGATCAAGCATGGTATGTACTTATTGATAAGTGGCTATTAGCCCCAAAGCTCAGAATACCCACAATACCACCCACAAATCATTTGGAACTTACGAAGAAGAACCACCAAAAGTGTGGATGCTTCAATCCTACATAGAAGGGAGAGCAAAATAATCACAGGAGGTAAAGGGAAGAAGAGATCTGGGAGGGAGAGGGAGGGGAGGCAAGATCAGGTATCGGAAGGGACAGAAGGGACAGAAGGGGCAGGAGAGAAGCACAGAGGGTCAGGAAATTGAATAGAAATAGGTGATAGTGGGGGATGGGGAGCTGGGGGTAGATACTAGAAAGTCCCAGACTCCAGGAAAATGAGAAGCTCTCAGGATGCAACAGTAATGACTTTAGCTGAAATATGAAACAAAGGGGAGATAGAACCTGTAGCGACTACCTCCAGTAGATAGGCACAGTCACCAGTTGAGGGATGGGGCCACCCACATATATCAAAATTGTTAACCCAGAAATGTTCCTGTCCAAATGAAAGACAGGGGCAAAAATTGGCACAGAGACTAAAGGAAAGGCTATCCAGAGACTACCCCACCTAGGGATCCATCCTACCTACAGACACCAAACCCCAACACTATTGATGATGCCAAGAAGTGCTTGCTGACAGGAGCCTGGTATGGCTGTTCCCTAAGAGGTTCTACCAGCACCTGACCAATACAGATGCAGATACTCATAGCCAACCATTTGTCTGAGCCCTGGGACCCCAATGGAATGGCTAGGAGAAGGACTGAAGGAGTTGAAGGGGATTGCAAACCCATAGGAAGAACAGTATCAATAAATGGCACCACCCAGAACTCTCAGAGATTAAACCACCAACCAAAGCACATATACATGAAGGGATCTATGGCTCAGATACATATGTAGCAGAGGATGGCCTTATCTTACATCAGTGGGAGGGGAGGCCTTTGGTTCTGTGGAAGCTTGATGCCCCAGCATTGAGGGATGCTAGAGTGGTGGGAGTGGATGAGTTGGTAGAGGAGCACATTCATAGAGGTAAAGGGGAGGGAAGAGGGGGGAGTTTGCGGAGGTATAACAGGGAAGGAGGATATCATTTGAAATGTAAATGAATAAAATGATTTTAAAAAGAAGAGGAATGCTATTCACTCCTTACTTTCCTAATGAAATACAAGGTTATTTTCTTTGTAATTAAAGTCACAAAGAAAGTATTTTCTTGCTGGTAGGAATGTAGCATTCCTTCCTATCTTTCTGATACTTTCAGCTTTACAAAACAAACTGGTTTAAAGTTGCTTTTAAAGTCGGGTATAAAGTAAGTCACTGGGTTCTCCAAAATGGGCATATTCTACACATTTAATTTTTTTTACTGACATAAAGAATGTGATTGATGAATTATTGTTGTTTGTTCTTTCTAACATATTTTGACTCCTAAGGTTATCAGAATCCTCCCTCCCCCACAGTATTTGACAGCTGAAATTACATAAATCCTATTCCACTAGAGAGCTAATAGCTTTACCTTGTGTGTCGTTAGCACCATCCATATATGGAAATAGAAAATATGAGGTGTGGATTTCAAAATATGATAAACCAAGAATACTGTTAGATGTACTACAAGGTGTGACTTCAGGCCATGCATATTCTTATTAGAATAAATGTGCCTCTCTTTTATTTCTCTAAAATAGTCAGCATTCTACGCTTTGAGTTGACATCTTCCAAATTACTTTATCAAGTTAGAAAATATAAGCCTTAGCTGAAATATGTTTTAACTACCATGTCATTTTAATGAAATATATGGCAGAGAAGACCTTAATAGGCAGATAAATATTTATGTTCAAGAATATTGTAGTTGGGGTAGAAAAACTATTTGTTTATTTATTTTGGGCCAGAATACTTGTACAACGTGATTATTGATGTTTACCCAGATGTATGTCAAGGAAGTAGACATGCACATAATATCACTCCTTGAATATTTAAAGTAAAATACATTAATGTATTCACTTAAATATAAATTTTAATAGGCATATTATTCATAATTACAATACTTAGATTACAATGTATAGCTTTAATCTCAGTAATGTTGAGAGTGCCTTCTTCATGCTCTGCTTTTGAACAACTATTTTCATTTAAATATGTTCTAAAATCATTTTTCATTTCTTTTGTTTTTGAAAAGGACACAGTGAAACATTTTGTGTTTGTTTAAAAATATGTGCAGATGGTGCCAGGCCCTTATTTTAATTTATTCAATTATTCATTCATTTATAAATTTTTACTTTACTGGTCTGGCTCATATATTATAGCTTCCAGTTTTGTCTTTTTTATTTTCTTTTTCTCTTTTTCTTTTATTGAAAATACATTCTTTTCTCATACAATATACCCTGATTACAGTTTCCTCTTCTACCTACCTCATCTCCCCTTCCAGCTGGATCTGCTGCCTTTTTTTTTTTTTTTTTTTTTGTATCTGAGACAGAGTTTTTCTTTGTGTAGCACTTTCTGGAACTTGTTCTGTAGTCTCTGTAGTCCCAGCTGGTCTCAAACTCCCAGAGCTATGCCTGCCTCTGTCTCTCAAGTGCTGGCATTAAAGATGCAATTTATCTTATTATACTTTATTTTGTTATGTTATTTTTTCCTAAAGGTACCAAAAGTATTTGCAAGGTTGCATTGCCTACCTACAGCCAGAGAAGGATCAGCAAGTTCATATTCTACTAGGAATATAAATATAGAGAATAAGTCACAGCATACATTGAGTATCAACAAAGGCATAAGTTTTCCATGACAGCAGTAGTTATTGAAATTCCATAAATAAATGCATAAAATAATGAATGAAATATAAGGATCATTCTAAACTCCTAAATTGATGAATGTGTGAATTAACATATGTTTCTTTTTATAAAAAACAAAAAGTATGTTTTTTAATGTGTGAATGAGGTGATCTAAAACATCAGAATCAAAATGTGTAGGGTTCTAGAATGACTAACATATTCCATTATAGATGTGTGGAATACTATTCAAAGACACTGAAACTAGATACTGTGATAGCTGCACTGAGCACTCAGTTCCTGCATAAAAATTCCGAGATGCTTCGATCCATAGATTGAGCTTCAAAAATTGTATCTTCACTCAACATCAAAAGAATATAAAATAGTGACTACGTTTATAGTGTTAAATCAAGAGATAAATATGTGTGTACAGGAAACCTTCATTTTTTATTAGATATTTTCTTTATTTACATTTCAAATGTTATCCCCTTTCCCAGTTACCTCCCTTCAGGAAAGCCCTATCCCATCCTCCCTACCCCTGCTTCTATAAAGGTGTTCCTCCACCCACCCACTCCCACCTCCCCACCCTTGATTCCCCTACACTGGGGCATCTATCGAGCCTTCACAGGACCAAGGACCTCTCCTCCCATTGGTGCATGACAAGGCCATCCTCTCCTACATATGCAGTTGGAGCTATGTGTACTCCTTTGTTGATGGCTCAGTCCCTGGGAGCTCTGGTTGGGTGATATTGTTGTTCCTATGGGGTTTCAAACACCTTCAACTCTTTTAGTCCTTTCCTTAACTCCTCTATTAGGGACCCTGTGCTCAGTCTAATAGTTGGCTTCAAGCATTTGCCTCTGTATTTGTAAGGCTCTGGCAGGGCCTCTGGAGACAGCCATATCAGGCTCCTTTCAGCATGCACTTCTTGGAATCCACAATAGTGTCTGGGTTTGGTAACTGAATATAGGATGAGTCCCCAGGTAGGATAGTCTCTGGATGGCCTTTGCTTCATTCTCTGCTCTACACTTATCTCCATATTTGCTCCTGCAAGTATTTTGTTCTCCTTCTAAGAAGGACTGAAGCATCCACACTTTGGTCTTCCTTCTTCTTGAGCTTCATGTGGTCTGTGAATTGTATCTTGGTTATTTGGAGCTTTTGGGCTAACATCCACTTATCAGTGAATGCATACCATATGTGTTCTTTTGCGATTGGGTTACCTCACTCAGGGTGATATTTTCTAGTTTTATCCATTTGCCTAAGAATTCATGAATTCATCATTTGTAATAGCTGAGCTCCATTGTGTAAATGAACCACATTTTCTGTATCCATTTCTCTGTTGAGGGACATCTAGTTCTTTTCAGCTCATGGCTATTATAAATAAGGCTGCTATGAACATAGTGGAACATGTGTCCTTATTACATGTTGGAGCATCTTCTGAGTATATGCTTGCCAGCATTTGCTGTCACCTGAGTTTTTTTTTTTTAACTTTTATTGCATTATGATGAGAAAAGTTACATGATTTTGATTTATCTGAATTTGCTAACATTTAAAAACATATTTTAAGTAAATAGAATTAAATCACATTCTTGTTTCCCTTTTGTACCCCAACTCCTCCCAGAGACCCCCTTCAATACCTACAATATCTTCTTTTGTCATATTCCTTAAAATTTATAAAATATTATAACAACAAAAATGAGTATTATAAAAGTTGTTTGATATAAAACAACAATGAATTTAACAGTGTTATGTAGATGCTTGTCTACAGCAATACTGAAAATACATACATTTTTCTCAATATAAATTTTAAATAACTCCAAACATATTAACTGTATATTTCAAAATAATACATCACTACCTTATTTTCTTAAATGAACATAAATATATAAAGTCTTTTGTTTGTTTTATATTTAGTAGAGTTTAAAATCTTGGCTCTTATTGTGGTACAAGCCCCAAATAAGAACAATTTTTAGACATTTTATTGTAATAAGGCTGTACTTCAATGACCCTCACATCGTCAAAGGATTTTACCTCCATCGTAGCTAAGCTGAGAGTTGACAGTTCTGCTGTGTCAAGGGATGAATTTTGGGTACCGACTTCCTGCTATGGTCAAAACTATTTGACTTGAGGGAGTGACTTTATTCTCAGGCCACAGAGAACAGGTTACATTCATTTAAGAAATGGTGTGTGTATTAAAATAGTCTATCCATGAAGTCATTCACCAACTGTTTCAATGAACAATGTTACCTGAGTTTTTGATCTTTGCCATTCTGACTGGTATGAGGTGGAATCTCAGGGTTGTTTTGATTTGCATTTCACAGGGAACCATCTGAGTGGAGAGACTTTCCCTGTAACTGGTGAATTCTTGGCTCAAAATGGCCTTCTTTCTTTTCTTTGTTTGTTTGGTTCTTCATCTTTCTCTTTATTTTTTTTCTCATAGAATGCATGCCTAGTACAGCCCCTCCTCCTTCCTCTCCTCCCAACTTCCCCTCTCCCCTCTCCTCTAGATCCACTGCTCCTCCATTTCCCTTCAGAAAAGAGCAGGCATCCCAGTGATATAATCTGATGTAATAAGGCTAGGCATAAATCCTCATATCTAGGCTGGAGAAGACAACCCAGTAGGAACAACAGGGTCCCAAAGCTGTCAAGAAATCACAGAGAGCTCCTGTTCCCACTGCTAAAAAGTCCAACAAAAACCCCAAGCTAAACAACCACAGCATGTATCCAAATGGTCTAATTCAGACCCAGGCAGGCTCTGTGATAGCTACTTCAGTCTCTGTGAGCCCGGATGAGTCCAGATTAGTTGACTCTGGATTTTTCTGACCCTTCTAGCTCCTATAGTCACTCCGCCCCCCTCCCACAGGATTCCCTGAGCTCCACCTATGTGTCTCTGAATCTGTTTACATAAATTGCTGGATGAAGCTTTTCTGATGACAACCTGGCTAGGCACTGATCTAGAATACAGTAGGTTATCATTAAGGAATCATTTTTTGTAGCTGAATAGTATTCAATTGTGTAGACATACCATATTTTCTTTATCCAAACTTCAGTTGAGAGCTGTCTAGATTGTTTCCAATTTCTGAGTGTTATGAATAAAGCTGCTGTGAATATAGTTGAGCAAGTGTGTTTGTGGAGCATCTTTGGGTATGTTCACAGGAGTGGTATAGCTGGTGTAGAACTATTCCCAGTTTTCTGAGAAACCACCAAGTTGATTTCCAAAGTGGTTGTACAAATTTGCAATCCCACCAGCCATGGAGGAGTATAGCATGAAATATTAAAAAAGCAACCCCATGCTACTGGCGGCGGACAGGCCCTTCTGGCCTGTTCTCATCCTGTGGAAACTCTCTGACCTGGAGCTCCTTAATCTCTCCACCCAGCTTGCTAAATTCTCACACTTGGGTTCCCAAGGCCTTTGGGAGTGCACTTCCTGCAAAACCACGCTTTGCCAGTGTACCTTTCTCTCTGGAACACAGTTGAGTTGCCACAGCACCAAGGAAAACACCACACAAACTTAGTTCAGAATCAACAGGTAACTCAATTGTTGAGCTCCGCAACTAACATGCTAATTTGTAAGCCATTCTAAATGAATCCTCCAGTAGCGGATCCCAAGAGCTCTGTCCCCTCAACCAGGGGTCTCCTATATCTTGACCTCCACCTGTCTCCAGTCCAAAAGCAAAACACCTTTTCCTGCCTCTCCTTTCCACCTCTCCAACCCGGAAGTCCTGCCTATTTCGTGCCCATTGATTGGTTTCTGGAAATCTTTATTCATTAGGGGACATTAGGGGAAGGTTCACAGGAAGTCAACTGAGTACTGATTCACTCCTTGTACCAGGCAGCCCCTCCTGGGAAAGTGGAATTAGCATTAAAATACAAACAGCACCAGGGCTATCCACAACAGAGGAGTGTTCCCCTAGCTTTACATCCTTGCCAGCAGAAACCAGGAGACTCTGCCAATTGGCAGAGACTGAGGAAGCAGCAAGAAGTTCTTTGGTGGCATTTTTTCTCTATGAATTCACAACAAACAATGGACAAGGTGGCGCATGCCTTTAATCCCAGCACTTGGGAGGCAGAGGCAGGCAGATTTCTGATTTTTAGACCAGCCTGGTCTACAGAGTGAGTTCCAAGGCTACACAGCGAAACCCTGTCTCGAAATCTCAAAAAAAAAAAAAAAAAAAAAAAAAAGAGTGGCAAGGCAAACTAATACCACAAAAGGTTGTCTGCCAAGACCAGCATCAGCAAAGCCCATTGATGACTAGCAGAGTGGCAAGGCTGAACCAATACCACATAGTGCCATCCACTGTCTATTGGGTTATATTTACACTGTTTCCAAACATCAGTTGTTCTCTCAAGCATCTGCTCTAGCAAAACATCACATGCCCCCTTTCAAGCTGCTTCCAGGAGAAACAAAAAACAAAAACAAAAACAAAAACCTACCACATGTCTGTTCTCCCACATGTCTGCTTCAGCAAAAACATCCAGAAAAACATTACATGACACAACTGAGTCTCTAAAGAAACCAGAAATTTCTATTTCATATTGATACCTCTTTACCCCTTCTATCACCCCACCCTCTTGTGTTGGTGGCTCACAGCTTAAATCCCAGTACTCAGAAGACAGACTTAGGTGTATCTCTGTGAGTTCAAGGTCAGTCTAGTCTGCAAAACCAAATAGTTTTTTAAAGAAGGCTCCATTGTAGTCAATGTGTTCATCAGTATAATTAGGCAGCTTGAGTCTGAATGCAAGCACCACCACTCAAGGCATACAGAATTGTAGGGAGTTATTTATCACTTATGAACCTTGGATCCTTTGTGTATTAAAGGAAAATGAAGAGTCAAATCAGCCTCAGGGTATTGAGCATCAACTAAATCATGTGCCAGACTGAGTGAATACTCCACAAATGTGAACCATAGGGAGTTGGTTGTGGAGAAGATAGACTCTGTACACATTGCTAATGTTTGCATTTCTCCCTCCAACTTAGGTCATTTAGTAAGAAATAAGTAATAAACAAACGAATGACTAAGTAAAGGAGTGCATATAAGGAGCAACTACATTTAACTTTATTGATATTAGTATTGAGATCATGCAGTACTGACCCTTCATGCTTTCTAAATTAAGATCAGAAATTGGGCACAATGCCAGATACCTGCAATCCCAGATGTCTAGAAGTAGAGCTGCAGGGCAAGGAGTTCAAGGCCATCTGGGGTCACATGGACAGTCTCAAAAAGACCCAAATCAAATGAAATAGATTGAGAACATAAAATAAAATAATGCAGATAAAACTTTTAAAGCATTATTATGTGTTAAAATTCTTAACTTGGTTAAGATTTCTAAGATCAATACATTGATTTTTGTACATCAGCTTATGCATATCTGTACAAATATAACATAAATATAAAACACTACTTTATTAGAATTTTACTTAAATTAAAAAATCTAAAGTTACTTAAGTGACAAAATTATATCCTAAATCATCATTTTGGCTGAAAGCAGACTTTTGCACATGGTTTATTCTCTTTTTAAAGTGCTACAAAATGGTAGGCTCTTATGTCACTTTTTAATGAATGACTTGTCTTAGAAATCAAGCTTCAGGAGAAGAAGGCTCCACCTTAGGCAGCCAGTGCTAATTACCAAAGGATACCTGGTTGCAAAATGTATGGTACATTCTAGCCACACTCTCTTGCAGCCTGTGAGATTTCAATTCCGTTTCAACAGTAAGGGAAATGCTACCTCTCTCAAGATTGGTCAAGGGACAACTCTAAGTATTTTTAGCCTTATACATGACTGAGAAGGGTTTTTATACAGATGTGACACAAGAAATAGATGGATTCCATGTACATTTCTTGCTACTTTTATCATAAATTAATGTAAATGGATTGACACTCTTGTAACTCCAAAACTGTTATTGAATCTGTGCAGTCTGGCAATGAGAAAATAAATGTCATCTCTCTTGTTTTTGGTAATGTAATTTCTTCTTAATAGTCTTTACTCAGTATATGCCAAAGCAATTATTCTCGTTGACACCACCCAGATGCATGTGACAGGAAAGAGATAGATTCTTATGTAGAATGAGATAATCTTAAATTTAGGATGCCTAACAGTCTTAAAAATAGAAGATCTATGGCCAACTAGCCAATTATTATATGTCTTATTGACATCATTAATTCTAGCTATTTTTTTGGTAAAATATTACAAGTGGTTGTATTATATATTTGCATATTTATATATGTGTCAATAAATGTGTGTGTAACAATAATAAATAAAAGGCATTAATTTGAGAGTGAGAAGAAATAGGAGAAGAAGTTGGAAAGGGGAGACTCTGGGAGTCTGGAAGGAGTAAGGTGAGGTGGAAAGTGTTATAGTTGAATTTTAATTGAAATATATTTAAAGAGGGAAAAATTAAAAATAAAAAGCCAGATTTAAAAATAAAAAGCAAAATCTTCAGATTTGGGAAGTGAAACTACAAATATCTACATTAAATTATTGAGAAGAAATTTTAATATTTTCACCATAAGTAGAAATAAAATATATATCCATCTCTTATAAAACTGTAAGTCAGTCACATAAAATATTTACATTTATGGAAATTCAAAAGCAATAACCAAACAACATATTTTATAATATAGTTTCTGATTACCTAAAGTATTTTATACAGGTGTTAGGTAGGAGTAAACTTCAAGGCTGAAAGCAAATACACTTCAATATTTGTTTAAGGTGATATTTGCTCCACTATCTTTGAACTAGGGTTCACTGGAAGTTATTAAAATACACTTATGACTAAAAATAATTTTTCATAGTAATTTTATTTGAGGATAAATTTTATCATAACTAGTCTGAATAATTTTCAGATTGCACAGTGTCAAGTAGAACATAGAAATACCAGCAGCACATGCTCCTTTTCTCTGAGATTACACCAAACATTTCAAAAATATGATATTTTTATCATTCTTATTTTCTCAACTTTAGGCAAGATAAAGAGACTGGAGATATGTGGTAACAAAACATGACTCTTTCTAAGTAAACATCGGCAATATTCAACTCAATGGACAGACTTTTCTGTCCAAAATTAATAATGATAACTGCAATAATGAGCTTGAAAAATAGCCTACAACCTTTCTTCTCTACAAGCTCTATTAAGCTAGGAAAATAGAAAAGTATCCTCATCCATCATTTCTATTACATTATTTAAGTTTATTTTAAAGAAAAAATATGTAGAAAAGAATTCCTTATTGTTACATTAGAAACAGTACAGATTAATCTAAAAGGCTATGCTATAAAGCTTTGAGACAAAATATTTCATATTTTACAATTTTTACTATAATATAAAACTTCCTCACTGTTGTGGTGGTTTGAATGAGAATGGCCCAGTCTCATGCATTTAAATGCTTATTCCACAGCTGGTTCAACTGTTTGGGAAGAATTAGAAGGTTTGGCATTGTTGGAGGAGGTATGCCACTAGTGATAGCTTTGAGATTTCAAAAGCACACACCATTACCTCTGTCTGTCTGTCTGTCTGTCTGTCTGTCTGTCTGTCTGTCTCTGTCTCTCTCTGTCTCTGTCTCTCTCTGTCTCTCTGTCTCTCTCTGTCTCTCTGTCTCTGTCTCTCTCTCTCTCTCTCTCTCCATCTATCCACCCATCATCCATCCATCTAGCTAGCTAGCTATCATCTATCATCTTTTTCTCTCTCCCTCCCTCTCTCCTTCCCTCCCTCCCTCTCTCTCTCCCTTCCTTCCTTCCTTCCTTCCTTCCTTCCTTCCTTCCTTCCTTCCTGTCTTCCTTCCTTCCATCTCTACCTCTACCTTTCTGCTTGTGGAAGAAGTATAAGCTTTTGGCTACTGATCCAGCATCATTCCTGTCTGCCTGCATGCTGCCAAACTCTTTTCCATAATAGTCATGCACTTAACTTCTAAAACTATAAGCAAGACCCCTTATACTCTTCCTGTAAGTTACCTTGGTCATGATATCTCTTTACAACAACAGAAAAGTAACAAAGAGATAAATGGGTATTTATATATACATTTTATGTTAATATCATTCTGTTCTGTAAACTATACTCAGCAATATTGTATATAAGCCATCAGAAAACAACCATGATGCTAAAAAGAGATGGGTTGTTTTACCTTTTTCAACTGACCATATAGGCCTCTGAGAGTGTATCTTGAGGTTATTTCCTTTCTCAAGTGAAAATATTTGACGTCCAAAAGAGGGTTGTCATGAAGTAGGGAGAGAGGAGAGTAATAAAAAAAAAATCACAGCAGAGTCATATCTACATGTGATGATGTAACTAGGGGTGTTTCATCCACAGTTCATTGCAGGGAGAAATCATATAACACTGCAGAATTATGGAGTTCCTGTTTATAAGATTATATTGTCATTGCCTTAAGTGCTAACAGCCTACCTGGCTGTGCTCGCTGTAGACCTGCCATGATGTTACATACATGTCTGCTATGGCTTTGGAAGTCAGGCCAAGTGTGTTCACCTCAGTCACATCTTAAAGTTCAACAGTGCTTGCTAGTTTGGAGTGTGATGTCTGGAGCAATTCTGTATCCCTGCTTGTTCAGAAAGTTTGTGGCAATACACCAAAATGATTAATAATTGCCCTGGGTGTAGATGATAAAATGATGTTGTTTGTTATTTTACTTGGAACGTACCTTTACTCGTATGGTCAGTCTGTAAACTCCAGAATCAGACATAAAAATGATCAAGACATTTATTTTACAGCTGAAAGAACTAAGGTCTTGACTACACCGGTATCCAAGCGGATGTGGATTCTGCACTCCAGCCACTGGCTCCACCCCTTCTTTTTCCTTTTATTGAAAATAGATTTTTTCACATAGTATATCCTGATTTTTATTTCCCCTCTCACTAGTCCTCCTAGTTCCTTCCCCCTCCCCTCTTATCCCTCTTTCTGTCTTTCATTAAAAAACAAACATTTCTAAGGAATAATATAGTATAATATAATATAATATAATATAATATAATACTAAAACAAAATTAACACATTGGAATTAAGTAAAATCAACAGAAGGAAGTAAGCCCAAGAGAAAACACAGAAACTGAAATCCATTCATTTACACAGCTCAGGAATCCTATAAAAACACAAACTGAAAGTCATAATACACATTCAAAGGACCTGTAAGGTAAAAAGAGAAATTGAAACAATATATAAAAAATAAAATGATATTTTAAAAAGGAAAAGTCCTGACATGACATTATGAGACAGGGAACCTTTAAAGATGCCAGAGTTCATTTTCTGGTGACTATAAACTGTTGGGCATGTAGTCTACCCTTAAGAGTAGTTTGTTTCTCCAATGAGAAAATTCCTTGGAGGAAACTAAATTTTCATTTGCAAGTTGTATCTGCACTTGGGATGGAGGCATGGATCTATTTCTCCTTTCAACTCTAGGGACCCTTCTAGGGCAAACCTGTGCAGGGCCTGTCTATGCTGCTTCTGTCTCTGCGAGCTGATATGTGAGTCAACATTGTGGACTTAAAGGGCCTGGTTTCTTGGTGTTCTCTATCCCTTCTCTATCCTAAAGTCTTTCTACCTCCTCTTTTGTGGGGTTCCTGAGCCCTGAGGGGAGAAATTTTATGGAGTTGTTCCAAGGTATATCATTCTCTGGATGTAATATCTGGATGTGAGACTCTGAATTTGTTCCTATCAGCTGCAAGAAAAAGCTTCCCTAATAATAGTTGAACAAAGTACTTATCTATGAGTCTAGCAGAATGACATTAGGAGTCAATTTATTGCTACTTTTTGTTTTTTTAAAGAACAGTAGTATTTGGTTTTACCCTAGGTCCCTGGGCTATCTGTTCTGAGGTTCTTAGTCACCCTACCAGTGTCAGATATGAGTTCCATCTCATGCACTGGGCCTTAAGTCAAATAGGATGCTGACTGGTTTCTCCCACAACAATTAAACTACAATTGTACTAGCATATCTTTCAGAGAGGATAGCATTGTAGATTAAAGGATTTGTGACTGTATTAGTGTTGACACTTCTTTGATACTATGTAGAGAATCTACCCATACGAAAGATGCTAGAACACAGTTGTAAAGTCTCTATGTAGGCACCAGCTAGACTTCTCTATGTTCAATGACTTGTATAGGTGTTGCCTTTCACAATTAGGCTTCACCATCAATTCGTGTAGTTTTGGCAACAGTCTGGTTGTTTGGAGGTTCCCATGAGATCCATTTGGCCAACAACTTGAATAGATGTAACCCAATTCCAATACTGGAAGCTTCATTTGGTGTCAAGAGATGGTCAGTTGGGGCTCTCTTCCCCATTATTTGGTGATTTCAGGATCACCTTCAATATATGTATATATTTTAGGAAGCTTCTCTTGTATGAGGTTTCCATGCTATTCCTCCAATGGTCTTTAATTTTAGCAGTCTTTCTCTATATTCTTACCTTCACCCTTCTCCCCTTCACATGTCCACCTGATTCTCCCATTCCAGCCCCTCATCGATAACTATCTACTTTATTTCTCTTTCCTTGGAATATCTATATCCTCCCTCTACCACTGTCCCTTAGTCTATACCTAGCCCTAACCCAACCCTCTATGATTTTGCAGATTTTAACTTGTTTATCATTTACTTAATAGCCGATATACACATATAAGTGAATACATTCCATATTTGTCTTTCTGCATCTGCATTATTTCACTCAGGATGAGTTTTTTAGTTCCATCCACGTTCCTGCAAAATTCATATCTTTTTTTGGCTAAGAAAAATTCCATTGTGTAAATGTACCACATTTTCATTATCTATTTTTCTGTAGAGGGATATCTTGGTTGCTTAATTCTGGTTATTATAAACAAAGCAGCAATTAACATGATTGAACATGTGTTCCTGTGGTATGGTAAGCATCCTATGTGTATATACCAAAGACTGGTGTAGCTGGAACTCAAGGTAGATCAGTTCTCACCTTCCTGAGGAACTGTACACTGGTCATTTTTAAAGACTCTTTCCTCACATCACACTAACTTCACAGAATAGGTAATAGAGTTACTACTGTAGTTAGAAGCCCTTCTTTTTGATATCCCCTGATATATTCATTGTATATTGTGTTGTTGCAGGTATAGTATATTGTCCAGGGTTCTTATTGGCTCATTGCAAGGGGAAAGAGAACAGATGATTGTATTTTGTGTGTCACATTTATTATTGATCATGTTCATTTAGGACCAGAAAAATTTCTAAAACAGTTGTCCACTTTCCTCAGTCTTGAATGGGATCACTCATCAAGAGATTGCACCCGAACACAGAATTTCATGCTGCTGTACAGTAGATCTCCTTGAAGCTACCTTGGCAGTTGAGTCCTCAGGACCCCAGTTTCTAGATAGATAGAAAATGTACTCATCCTGCCATCCTGCCATCCCCACTCCATACCAGTTCTGATGCAGATAGTAACACTGGACATTTTAAGTGCAGAATTAGCTGCCAAGTAGTTTCTCTATGGTCATACTCTTAAAAGAAATGAGAGTTAATATTTTCCAGTTGATTAGGTCTTGGGAAGACTAGAAAACTAGTGAACTGCTCTGCTGGGCATCTTGGATAACAGAAAAGTAGGTCTTCTAACCAGAGTAGTTACTGAAACACTCTTTGTATTCTATTCTGTGAATAGGTTTCCAGAAACAATTCAGTCATTAGACTCTGACATAATGAAGGGTTGAGTCCTCTGACAGGCTTAAAATATCGATAGTACTGGGAGGGAACAGGATTTTCTTGAGGGTTGGAGGAAGTAGGTCACTGGGGCATTGTTCTTGGGGGTTATAAATGGACTTAGCTTCTTCCTGATACTTCTCCAATCTCCATTGCATCTGCCTTAGCTGAATAAACTCCACTATCAACCACACAACCACCACTACTACCATCTCTACCACCCCACTGATTTCTTACCAAGCACATGAGGCCAAGCAATGAAAGACTGAACTCACTGAAACTGTGAACCAACATAAATCAGTCCTCTCTTCATTTGCTTTGTATGTGTGTGTATGTGTTCATTTGGTCATGGATACAATAAAGCTAATATATGTGGTAAGAATTGTCATAGGATCCTTATTTTTGTGTTAAGACAGGGTCTTACTATGTAGCCTTGTCTAACCTGGAACTAAATGTGTGGACCAAGCTAGACAAACCTACAGCTATTAACCAGGTTCTTCCTCCTAAGTGTTGGGTTTAAAGGAGTGTGCCTCCATGCTCAGCTTGGTCATAGAATCTTGTCCCTTTATTTCTTTTTCTCTTTTAATATTAAAATTTGGAGTTCTTATTATTATGGTTTAAAACAATTTGCAATATGAGAAAAGCAAACGTTAAACAATAATACAATTACCATGAATTTGCCTAGAAGGAGTTATTTTTTAAATTTACTGATATTTTACTTTTGATATTAATTCACAATTTACAATAATTTCCAAAATAATAGCATAGCTTAAAAGAAGAAAGAGTACGAAAATAATTTATTATGAAACAAGTAGATGCATTTGAAAAGGAAAATGCATTTAATTACATCTTAGTATATTTGCCATGATTCATGATGGCTATTTACACCAAATGATTTTTTAAATATTAAATATTAAATCCATTTAAATGCAATAAGTTGTATGGAGAATTTTCATCTTTATTTCAGAGTCATGATACTTTAAAATTCATCATTAGAGCTAATAAGAAATTATATTGAAACCACTCTGTATATTTAAATGAAGCATAAATCAATTATTGAAGCAAGGAATTTTTTCATCATTATAATGATTATCAGAATAAATTTAGTTCTTCAATGCTGCCTAATGGTGTCTTCAATAACAAATAATTTGCATAAACTTAATTTTTACTAGGAACTCTCAAATGTGCTTATAATGTCTTTTTTTTCCCCCAACTATACCCTTTTATAGAATTCTCTTGCAGCATCAGGATGCTCTAAATGCCAGATCCCATTACCCTTTACACACTAGAAATGAAAATTAGATTCATAATCAATATACTGGACTATCCATTTAACATCTAGTATAGCAAACACTAACAATGTTTATGAAAGAGTAACAGACTCAAAAAGCTCACACTGATAAAAATAACAACAACAACAACAACAACAACAACAAAACAAAAAACCCACAATCAATACAGGAGCACAGTGTCACAGGATGTGGGATTTTATGTGTTACTCAGTCACTTTGTGTGATCTACAAGAGTTAGTCTACTTCTGGAAGAATATTCTTTGGAGTTCTTTTGGAATTTGCAAATTCCTCAGTCAGCCATGAAGCCCAGACTGGCCAGCAATAACACACACTTTGAGCTTCTTGGCTCCTATTATAAACAAGAGCTCTAGAACAATACAGAAACCTCTGAGGTTTGGCTGATTGCTTCTTCCTGTAAGTTGGTAGGACTACGGAATCAACACCAGTTTATTATCAGCATGGTTGGGTACATATCGCACACTAAAACGTTGTGAAGCAGTTTTCATATGCATCATCTCACTAAATCTTCTCCACAAGCTCCCTTGTTTTTCTACTAACATTACACAAGTGTGTCATAGTTTCATCTGAAGATGCCTCTGACTCCCTGAATCAACACAGATATAAAATGAAATGATGCTGGATTGTCATTACCCACCTCATGTAGGTTATTTAATCAATAGAGGGGTAACCCTGAAATGTTCTGAATTTCGTTGTACACATAAAGATTTTGAGGACATGACAGTGATGATACATACAGGATTTTGTAGTTCGGTCTTTATAAGGTAACACAGGATTTCTTACAGAGCTGTGAGAAAGTGATGTAGTTGGCTTAGTGGCTAAATCACTGCTGCCTACATAGGTCTGCAAGTTTGGAATACCCAGGATTCAATTCACAGACCATATGAAGCCTAAGAAGAAGGAAGACCAAAATGTGGATGCTTCAATGCTTTTTAGAAGGGTGAACAAAATACTCACAGGAGGAAATATGGAGACAAAGTGTGGGGCAGAGACTGGAGGAAAGGCCATCCAGAGACTGCCCCACCTGGGGATCCATCCCATATACAGCCACCAAACCCAGAAGTTATTGTGGATGCCGGGAAATGCTTGCTGATGGAAACCTGATATGGCTGTTATTTGAGAGGCTCTGCCAGAGCCTGACAAATACAGAGAGAGGCAGAAGCTTGCAGCTAACCATTGGACTAAGCTAGGGAGTCCTCAGTGGAGGAGTTGAAGAAGAGACTGAGGAGCTGAGGGGGTTTGCAGCCCCATGGAAGGAGTAACAGTGTCAACAAGACAAACTCCTGGAGCTCCCAGGGATTGGACCACCAACCAAAGAATACATGTGGAGCAACCCATGGTGCTCGCCACTTATGTGACAGAAGATGGCCTTGTTGGACATCAGTGGGAGGAGAGGCTCTTGGGCCCGAGAGTGTTCGATGCTCCAGTGTAGGGGAATGCCAGGGCAGGAGTGGATAGATGGGGGAGCACCCTCATAGAGGCAGGAGGAGGGGTATGGAATAGGGAGTTTCCAAAGGGGAGACCTGGTAGGGGGAAACATTTGAAGTTTAAATAAAGAAACTATCCAATCAAACAAACAAACAAGAGATAACCAATTAAGCAATGAACCATTTGTATTAGCTAGAACACTAATGCCCAAGGATGGGTGGACAGATAGGTAAATAAGTAAACTTTAGTTTAATTTCTTCTTCTTTCATGTAGATAGGTTTTCCAGAATATGAGAAGTGAATTTTCTCACTCAGAGCTCTCCAATGGCATCAAATGACATACTGTGTATGCTTTTTGCCTCCAGGAAAAGTCATGGGACACCTGCTTAGAATAAATGAAACTTGTACTTTTTCTGTTGGACTTTGAAAACTATACAACACATCCAAGAGTCAAACTCAAGAATGAGCCAGTTAAATTGAAGATATATATATATATATATATATATATATATATGCTTATAATATAAGCATATACATACACAAACACACATATGTATGTGTGTGTGTGTATATATATATATATATATATATATATATATATGTCATGTTTTAGATTCCTTGGTTTTGTTTTTTACTTTCATCTAAAAATACAAAAGACTCTATTTTGTACATATAAAGATTACAGAAATTCACATGCTCCCCCCAAAATTAAATCTATCAGTAAACAGTAAGGAATAGAGACTATTTACCACCAAACAAAATAGTACATATAAAATAGAACTCTATTAATCTGTTTTTTCCTACTTTTGCTAACTACTGGAAGGTGCATGGTTATACTTTCACAAAATTCTAGCAATTTGCCTAAACGTATTTAGTTATGTTTTAGATGCAGAATACTTTACTCAGCTGACAACATGTTACAAAGATAAAAGATAAATTTCATGATAAAGATAAGTAAACAGAAGACTCCCATCAGTTAATATTTGTTGCCATATTTTTCTTTCTTTGCTGTAGAGCTGACAAAGCAAACCCAGGCCCACACTTTGAGGTATAAAGGTAGCCATGGGAGGGACCAAGAAGATGTCAGGAAAGTGGAAACTCAAGGCTTGTCCTCACAGAGCTATTGTCAATCTTCTTGTCTTCTGTTTAGTTTTATTTTGTTTTGTACATCAATTATTATCACCAGTGCAAAGATGGGTGGTAATCAATATGCATATAATATGAATTCTTCACAAGGACTTTAAATTTTAAATTAAATAATGAAGAATTCTTCTGAAAGCATTTAAATGATGAGTTATAAGACTGCCTGGTTTTTTCTCTCCTGTTTTCATCTAAGAACAAACTATTTCCTTTTGACAAAGACAACAAATCATTACATAGAATTGACTACATCATAGTTTTTGTGTGTATGTGGGTATGTGGGTGTGTTTTTTTGAGTATGTGTGATGTGTGTGTCATGTAAGTGTCTGTATGATGTTTGTGTGATGCATGTGTGTGATGTGTGTATGATGTATGTGTGTGTGTGTGTTTGTGTGTGTCTGTGAATGCACTTGTGCTTCAAAACATATATAAAGGTGACAGAAGACCTTTTGGGAATAGGTTTTCTCCTTCAGGTCCTTGACTAACTCAGCAAGTACTTTTACTCTCTGAGAGATCTCCCCAGACATAGAATTAGATACAATTATAGGACAGGAAATTTCTGCAATTAAAGCTATCTTCACCATGCCCTTCATGAGAAGAAAAATCCTAAAGCTTAAATCTGATAGGTTTTACAGTACCAGTGATGGAATTCATATTTCTACACTTCCCAATTTTAAGGCCTTTAGAAACTGACAGCCTTTCCCTTAGTTATCCATCTTTGCCTCCCTTTCAAGTTGCTCCCACTGGGAATGCTATCTTTTATGTCAACCAACATTTGTCTAAGTTCCAGGGTCATCATACTTACTATGATAAACATTTGCTGTCCTCATGATGTATTAAAATAACAAAGTGGGAATATCTTCTATTGGTTTCCTGGAGGGTATATTCCTGGTTTCTTTTTCTATGGACATAGTGTGTTATCTCCCACAAGACTCTAGTTTTTAAAGTGCCCTCTGTAAAGTAGGCAAAATGTCCCATGACTAGATGAGAAGCTATTTGCAAGTAATAGCTGCTAGGAGAGGGAAAATCAGTTTTCTTCAATGGAGTGACACTGAAAATAGGAACCATGATCTGGTACAGGCCACTTGCTTAAGAGTAGTTAGCTACCAGAAATTAGGGTTCATGATGTGTGTGTGCGTGTGTGTGTGTGTGTGTGTGTGTGTGTGTGTTTGAAAGAGAAAAATAACATGAAGTTGGATGGGTAAGGAAGATGGAGATGAGGTAGAAGGCATTTGGAGTGGGTAATGAATATGATCAAAATATATTGTATGTAATTCTCAAGGAATAACTAAACAAACACATTAAGAAAAGAAATGCTCACCTTACCTTGAGCTCGCTTACTGACTTACTTATGCTTTCTATTCTCTGCTTTGGCTCCATGTCATTGTCCCTCAGGAAGTGTGTGTTAGGAATTTATAAACTTGCATATCCCCAACATCAGAGATATATATAAAACAAAAGTCCATCCTAATGTAATGAAATTACTATAGAAAATGGTTCTCTGAAAGCCCTCAAGAGTTAATTCCAATTCCCTCCTGAATTCGAAGAATGCCAATTTGTCCTGACTTCAGAATGATGACCCCATCGCTCGCTGACAAGCTATCAGTTTGGCAACTTACTCTAGTTCTAAGAGCTTAATGAGCTAATGTACCTGAAAGCTTGTACATTAGTGTCTGACACATCTCTGCTTCTCTTCTTTCTCAGCTGTAGAAATGCCACCTTTACCATCATCTCAGAAACCTGTCAACATTTATAATATCAGCTGGTAGTTAAATATCAGAAAACTAACACCAAATAAAGCCATGTGAAGAAAAGCAATGAAACTTTCATGCAGATTTTCGAAGTATCTTAGCTGTTTCTAAGAACAGGTAAGAAAGTACGTGTTGTTGCCGTCTACTGATTATGTTATCACCTGAAGGCAAGTGTGTGGCTCAGGCCTTGTGCTGGCTGTACAGCACAGGCTTCTGAGACAGAGAAAGGGAGGCGATTCAACAGATGTTGGTCTTCAAGTCTGAGATTCCATTCTGCTCTGTGACTATTGTCACTTTCTAGACAAGCATTTTTAAAATGCTTTTATTTTCCAAGACATTGATAACTGCTAGGAACCACACTGATAATGTTTTCTTTCTATTTATCAAGAATCATACATATTTATCTGTTCTAAGTTTCATTTTTTAATTTAATCCTTATATCATCAAATTTGTTCTTATAGATGTATTATATCAAGATTGCCTGTATTTCACAAACTAATCATACTTTATATATCGACTCTGCTGCCAATAGTAACCCGAACATTTGGAGCTCTATCCCCATCAAGATACACATAAGAAGCCGGGCGGTGGTGGCACACGCCTTTAATTCCAGCACTTGGGAGGCAGAGGCAGGCAGATTTCTGAGTTCGAGGCCAGCCTGGTCTATGGAGTGAGTTCCAGGAGAGAAACCCTGTCTCGAAAAACAAAAACAAACAAACAAACAAACAAAATACACATAAGAACAATAGTCATATGTGGTCCTGTGCTCTCATATGCATAACTGTTGGAAGTTTCAAGCAGGAAGATCTTGAGATCTAGGCAAGTCTGGGCTCTTCAACAAGATTTGGTCTGAAAAAACAACAACAACAACAAAAGGTAGCAAGATGACTAAGTCGAAAAGCACTGTCACATTAGCATAAGGATTTGTGTTCCATTCTCTAGAACTATGATAAAACAGCAGGTAAGGCTGAAACATGAGGATTTCTGACCCTGATTATCTGTGAGTATTCAGTTCAGTAAATGACCATATCTCAAAAAATAAGATGGGAAGCAGCAGAGGAAGACATCGGCTTCTGATCTTTACCATGTACACACATTATGCACACACCTGTATACACACAAATATGCATCTTGGCTTTCTCCTCATCCCCACACTTGTTACATACAATGAATGCAAATTCCTTACCTTATCATTCAACTTCTGTTTTATCTCTATGTACTCTGGGCTCAAGGTCTCCTCTGTTAGCTAGCTTGTCCACACCTGGTAACAGATATGTTCAGTTAATAACACTTCACATCATTTGATCCCATGGGCTTACAAACAGAGAAACTTCAACAATCACCTTACCAAATTCTCATCGTGGTGTATAATATAAATCACATAATATGAACTTTCATTTCTTATATGCAAAGGCAGAAAAAGGGAGAGAATAAGGTCATATGTGAAAGAGATACACTTTAATTATCATTTCTATGTTTTTAAATAGAGATGGTATTTATCAAAAGCATTTTTGGAGATCCTGACAAGAAATACTTTCAGTTTCCGTTTTCAGTGACCTCTGTTTTCCACAGGAAATAATCATTCATTATCCTTCCAATAATCAGATATTCTAATTTCTTTGGGCCCTCTGCCTATAAGGAAAAAGTAAAATGTTCAAAACAAGACTAGTTCCGGCTCAGGTCCATCGCTACTTAGTGAAATTCACTATCTCAGTTCTCTACCTTATAAAATAAATGCTCAGGACAAGACTTCTTCAGTGTTGCATACATCATATCACACTGTTTTGACAGAAGAGGAAACATATCTAAATTAAATCATTGCTACAGTCAAACCTAGCAGAAATGCTTTGTCAGCAATGACAAAGTTTCCATGTTTTAGTTATAAACTCAGAATTTTGAGCTGAAAAGAAGCACGGAGACAATGAAGTCTGCACCTTCCCTTCTGACTGTTGGAAAGCAAGTGCAATACACTGATATGAACTCGCCGATAGACATGGCATGGGTGAGCCCTGACACACAGAGTCCAACCAGGTCTCCGTACGTCAAGTTTATTGCTGATCTCTGTCCTGCTCATCTCATATTGTTAAAAAAATGTTCACAACTAAAAATACTTAGATCTGGAAAAGCCAAACATTACTTTTCTAACCACTAATCCATATGTAGTCTCTTTGATAAAATGTTCTCTTTCATTTTTTGTTTTTGTACTTTAATGAGTCTTTTCCTAAAGATGGCCACTTTGCCTCCCTCTCTCATCTGCCCTCTTCATATGTTAAGTTTCGGGACCACAGTTAGATGTTTGTTCTCCTTCCTTTGGCCTTTAACAGTGCTTACAGTGTGGCAAATCACTGTACAGCTGTTTCCCCTACAGTAGAGATGGTAAGTTTAAGGAATAAGCCAAAATTAGTTAAAACTCCATAAATTGCAAATAAGGGAAGAATTTTTTTAACTATACTCAGAAAAAATAAGGTTTGATTTGTCCTGTATAAACTCTAAGGATGGCATCCACAATCCAGCCTGGAATATGGCCCATTCTCAAGAAGGACTGGGTGCAAGACTGGAGTTGACAAGAAGCTTTGTCAGTCTGCTTTTGTCTCTCCTCTCCAGTGCATTTTCTGCACCTGCTTCGCTCTTTGCTGTCACCATAGAGCAGCTGTCTGTATTCTCGGTCCTCAGGGTTGAAAATAAACACCACTGGTAGCTCTCCAGTTGATGTCACGTCTACAGAGGATAGAACTGAAATCTCTTGGTCTCAAGTGCAGTTCCCAGAAGAGCTTGGACTAGCCTGAGCAGATCTTACTCCTTTGACAGTCAACTGTGATCAGGGGGTGATACAGTATTTAGCATGGCTGTTGTCCCTGTAACTCTGAATAGCAGAAGTCATGTCTCCAGAAATAGAAGCTGAAGAGACTAGGCGGAACAACACTGGGTTTTCACCAGGGTTAGATCATGGTTGAACTTTGGAGTCCTTCTGAATTATACACATATCACCAATACTTCTTTGATAACTTGATAGTGAGACCTTGTTAGACTAAAGGATTTATTTTCTTATTTAAAAATTTTCACAAACACACACACGCACATACACACACACAAACACACACACACACATACACACACACACACACCCCAAAATGAAACAAAAATCACTCACAATAAACATCAACTTAGTTTTGTGTTCTTTACTACTAGGCATGGGGCCTGTCCTGGACCATGATTGATATACCTAGTGACAGTCCATTAGTGGAAATTAATTTACCATTTGCCAACAGGTATCAACTGCAAATAATTTCCTGGCTAGGGCTAAGAGCCTGTGTCAACTTCCTCCTCTCAGATCTGGGATCTTGTCTGCTTTGAAACTGTCCAGGTTGAGACATTTGTTTATCTATATTCATTACTGTTTTATTCACAATATCCAAACATTGAAAACAGCCTAGATGTCTACCCACTGATTAATGGGTAATAAAAATGTGGCACATTTGCCCAATAGAATATTACTCAGCTGTAAAGAAAACTAAGTTATGAAATTTACACATCAGTGCCTTGCTCAACCTTTATCAGAGAAGCCGTTCCTTGGAATAGCTGGGAACTCACACAGAGACCCACAACTGGGCAATGTGGACAAACTGGACTTTGAAGCACTCAGTTCTAGACCACATGTTTTAAATAAATTACTTTTAAATAATTTCTACAAAGCCAAGGTTTCATACAAAAATGAACTGGAATCAAAGAGAATAAATGATTCTTTCAGCACCATATGAACAGGAAGTACACAGGAAGAATACAGACCTACAGAATATTATTCTGGAGGCTCTTACTTAATCTTAAAGATCTATTTTTGTGAATAGTTTGCTGTGAGGGACCAATTCAGCTGCTATTTGGGCCAGCCCCAGCCCTTCGAGTCATTCAACCCCAATACCTATTCCCTCTACCAGCTGTTATACCCTGAGGAGGAACCGCTCCTGCAGAACCAAATCCAGGAGCACATCATTCCATAGAAGATGAAGACCTGAAGCAAAGCTGTGATGGCCAAGTATTTATGCTGTCTCAGAAACCAGAAAGAAGCCTTAAGCTAGACCAATGACTCATGGCCATGAGTCTTTGCATGTAGAGCTGGGTAGGCAAATAAATACTTTGAATGACATATTGGAGTTTCCAATGACACTAAGACAATCAATTTGCAATAGAGGGGTGGGAAAGATAGAGGAATCAAGAGGTAGAAAGAGGCTGACACACCTCAACATCTGACACTCAAGCTAGGTCCATGGCCCCTGTGGCTCAATTTACCCCCACCAAACACCATACGATGTCTATGGTTCATGTTGCCACCAGCAGCCATGTCTGTGTTGATGTCCATGACCCACGAAGATCCCCATGAGCCGGACTGCCATTAGGGACCATGTTTGTGTCCATGGCCAGTGCTGAGGCAGAGGGCCTTATTGATATCTGTGGTTTGAACTGTCACCTGAGATCATGCTGAGGCCCATGTTGACCTGTACTGCTGCAAGGAGCCATGTCTTGATTCTTGGTCCTGCTGCAGCAGGGAGCAGAGCTGATGTCTGTGGTCCCACCAAACACTATGCATATGTTCTTGGTCTCTGTCTTAGTCAGGGTTTCTATTCCTGCACAAACATCATGACCACAAAGCAAGTTGGGGAGGAAAGGGTTTATTTGGCTTACTTTCACATTGCTGTTTATCACAAGGAAGTCAGGACTGGAACTCAAGCAAGTCAGGAAGCAGGAGCTGATGCAGAGGCCATGGAGGGATATTTCTTACTGGCTTGCTTCTCCTGGCTTGCTCAGCCTGCTTTCTTATAGAACCCAAGACTTCCAGCCCAGGGATGGCACCACCCCCTTGATCACTGAGAAAATGCCCCACAGCTGGATCTCATGGAGGCACTTCCCCAACTGAAACTCCCTTCTCTGTGATAACTCCAGCCTGTGTCAAGTTGACACACAAAACTAGCCAGTACAGTCTCTCTGCCTCAGCCTAAAGCCATGTTTCTGTCTGTGGCTGGTACTGCCAGCAGAGACCATGCTGACATCTATGACGCATCCTGACTCGAGGCCAGGTGGATATCTGTGGTCTGTGCTACTGCCAGATACCATGTAGAAGTCTTTTATCCACGTTCCTGCTGACTGTCAGGAGCAATGAAGTTTCTTCTTCTGAGGTACTGATGACAGAAGACTCACAGTTAGAAAGAGAGACATAGAAGCTTTCTGTGACAACCTGCACCCCCAGCCCCACCCCCTAAAAAGTAACAACCTACACAGAAAGCCATCAAAGAGAACTCTTTAAATTTGTGAAATGGATACTAAAGCATAGCTCTCCAGAACAGAAGGCTACTGGTAAGGGTCGAGTAGCGAAGGATTTATTTTTCTTCAAGGGTAGGCCACTGGGAGTTTGGCCATGCTTGTACTATATAGACACCACAAATAGAAGCTGGTTTTTCTTGTTGTTGCTGTTTTTAGTTTTTGGATGGAAGGGGCTAGAAGAGTTGAGGAACGAACTTGGGATTACTCAGAGGTAAGAGTGATCGGAGTGTATTATGTGAAATTCCCAAATAATCAATAAACATATTCTGCTAAAACTTTAAAAGATCTATTTATGTATATGGGTATTTGCCTGTGTTTTTACTAGATGAGTAGATGAGGTTAGAAGAGGGTGTCATATCCCCTGGGACTAGAGTTGCAGATGGTTGTAAACCCACCAAATGGGTGCCAGGATTCAAACCTGGGATCTCTAAGAATAGACAGTGTCTTAGTCAGGGTTTCTATTCCTGTACAAACATCATGACCAAGAAGCAAGTTGGGGAGGAAAGGGTTTATTTAGCTTACTTCCACATTGCTGTTTATCACCAAGGAAGTTAGGACTGGAACTCAAGCAGGTCAGGAAGCAGGAGCTGATGCAGAGGCCATGGAGAGATGTTTCTTATTGGCTTGCTTCTCCTGGCTTGCTTAGCCTGCTCTCTTATAGAACCCAAGACTTCCAGCCCAGAGATGGCACCACCCACAAGGGGCCCTACCCCCTTGATCACTAATTGAGAAAATGCTCCACAGCTGGATCTCATGGAGGCACTTCCCCAACTGAAAATTCCTTCTCTGTGATAACTCCAGCCTGTGTCAAGTTGACACACAAAACCAGCCAGTACAGACAGTATTCTTACCCACTGAGCCATCTTTCCAACTGATGAAGTGTTTATTTAAATGTTTATTGAGTGTTTGTTTTTCTTCAAGTAATGTGACAAGTGCTTCAGTGACATTCTCTAATTGACACTCTCTAATTGACATTCTCTAGTTTATAGTCTCATATAAACACTATGGCGGCCCTAGTCATATGCACAGAAGCAGAGACCTATTGATCATAGCAAGCACTTGAGGCTAGATCAGCTTTATGAGAAATTTCTAAGCTAATGCTATTCAATAAAATAAATTTGAGTGACATATATAATTTTTAAATTTTATTTTACCGATACCCTTTAAAATGCAAAGAGCCAACTTTTTTCATTTTAATGATACATTTTATTTAGCTAAATATATTCAAAATATTACCATTTCTATATGTATGCAACATTGAAATGATCACATTCTTACCTTTGAAGTAATTTTTTTTTTGCTTGTAACTCATCAAAAATTAAGCAACTTGGGTTTCAAATATCACATAGCAATCATATCGGACAGTGTAGCTCTAAATGATTATAAACTTAATCTTTTTTTCTTCAAAACCAGTTATAAGGAAAACTTATCAGTAAGACTTCACTATATCTATCCTTCTCTTGCATTCAATCCTGCAAGGGTTGCTCCAATGCTGGGCATACTAATGTGTGATCTCTTGCCTTCACGCTCAGTGAGAG
>JADRCD010227214.1:0-24059 GCA_019843815.1 Montemys delectorum
CAGACTCATTGCTTAGTAATACCTATTTAATTAAGATTATACTATTCTGCAACTGCATTTTACTTGGAGTCTAGATTAAGTACAAAAGGTAAAATGTAAGTATATTTCACATTACTAACCATAGCCAACTTATAGGGAGGGGTTACAGTAAGCTCGGTAAAATGTTAGAGGCTCTACATTCTCTGACACAACCACCTCAAAGCAGCCATGATATAATCATATTGTTGTTCATATTTGACAAATAATGAAAGCAAGATCTGAAGACATGATGTATATCTTTGCTCAAGCATATTCAAATTTTAGTCGACAGTTTTCTACAAAGTAAAGATCAATACCCTACACCAACACTATTGAATAATTGATATTCGTCTATTTATTTGTAAATATCCAAACACAGTTCATGCTTTGACCTTCAGAGTCCTCTAAAGGGTGTTTGATGTTTCTGCATAGATATGCTTTCTACAAGATGAAAGTCTACAAAGAAACTGAAGCATCTCTAAGAGACAAGGACTCAAACCACACAGGAGCATCTATTCCCCAGGAACATTAGGGAGAAGATGAACTCCTCCAAAAAAAAACCAAAAACCAAAAACAAAAACAAAAACAAACAAACAAAAAAAACATGTCCAGGCACAAGGAGCTCACTTGGTTCCTGGGAATAAGGTCAGTATCAGGGAATGACTTGAGACATCATAAAAATTCTAATCCTAGGTGTGTTGAAACAAAGATCATCTTTTTACATGGTCGCTTTCCATGGTTTGATTGTCTAAAATTTGCACTTTGAGCACATTTCCAATTCCCTTGTCTCTCCAAAACCTTCCCATCTAGATGTTCACCAAGATTGTCTGTAAATGATTTTAGAATGAAAAATTGGACTAGGCATGGCAAAATTTCCAAACAGGGACTGAAGATGTAGCTGTGTGGTTGAGCCCTTCTTATACATATGTGAAGCCCTGGGTATAGTCCCTCCTGTTTACCAAAATAATCTAAGTAAAACTGTCATCATATAAATATGAAATGAATTTAGTAATCATTTGTCTCATGAACAAAGTTTTTAAATGTATAAAAAAAAACTCAATGTAATTCCATATTCTTCTCATGTCTTTCATAGAAACTGAAACCAACTGGAGGTTGGTTGCCTCCAGGCACAGAAACCACCACTATCACATTGATTCATCGATTGTCCCTCAGCGCTTCCTGCCCCTGGAGTCCTCTTAGGAATAGCACATGTTTTTGTGGTTCCTAATAAACTGGGCCTTGAGTGTTTGAACTAGTTTCTGTGGTACTTATTCAGGAACCTCCGGACAATCCCTATATTCAACTCTTCCTTCCTTTTTCCAGATAGCAGAAACTAGAAAGTTCCACCAGATCTTGAGACTCAAGTCTTAGTCATAATTACTCCATGCCTTGTAGAAAATAACTTTTCCTTTGAATTCTTTCATTTAATGTGGCTAAATAATTTGTGGCAACATCATGACCAACTGCTCATTGTATTCTCATTGTATTCTCATCACTGATGACGCAGTGATGATGGCATCAGATTCATTTGCATGACAATCTGCACTCAGAAGATATTCATGCCCCATATATATTAATCAGTTCAGCAAGAAGCTTCAGTTGTTATTATGCTAAATTTAGCTTGAAATAGCAAGACGATCATGGACGTCTAGATAGATAGATAAATAGATAGATAGATAGATAGATAGATAGATAGATATGTGTGTGTAAAACCACATATGTGAATATATATATATATATACCCTCTATTTTCATATTACAATCTTTCTATTGTCTCTATCTGAACTTAAATTATAAAAACATAAAATTTAAGATCTGAATAAGACCATAGGGACTACTGAATCCTGGACCTTCATTTTCCAGAAGCAAATACTCAGTATTAGCACGTATTAGTTCATTTTCCACGATTAAAAGAAAATTTTTAAATCTTGGAATCTTATAAAATAGAAATATTTATTCCATATTTTGGAAGCTGATTGTCTAAGACAGAGCCATGCCCCATTGGCTGGCCTCAGCCCATGGCCTCCTGGAAGATGGCATCCTATCATGAGTATACACAAGAGGAAGCCTGAGACCAGGAAGAAACAGATCCTTCTGTTTAGAAAGAATAATAATAACTGGGATCCCACAAAACTGTGTTTATTCCTTCTGAGGGCAGTTCTCTCCAGGACTTTGCCACTCCCCCTAGGCTCTACACGAGGTTCCCACACAGAAAGCCCATCCACCAATGCATGACCCTTGAGAGCTGAACTAGATCAGATCCAAAGTAATGAAGAAAAGTGAAGAAATATCCCAAAGGTTCCTAGGCAGTAGGCAAAGGGACAGATACATATTGACCAATGGTCAGAAACCCTATTCAAAATGATGACCTTTGGCTTAAAGGAGCAAATGTCCTTTTAAAAGTATATTACTATTGAGTACTTTTAAAATACCTATCATAATTTCTGAATATGCACATACTCTTCTGTACAACCAAGCCAAATCCAGCAACCAGTGCTTTTGTTACGGAGTAGTATACTGTGTCCAGAAGGCACAATTTTAATCTGGGGATATTAATATCTTATTATGCATGAATCTATCTTTGATGATGATCTATGTCACGATCAGGTCAGCTAAGCCATTTAGTACAATGAAAAACCTCATTGATCTGGGAATGGGTCAATCTGGTTTCTTGGCTGAGCAGTTAACTAGCTGTATGACCCAGGTGAGAACAATGAGCTGGCAAACAGTGACATGAACTAAATTATCCTCAAGTTCTTTTCTAGTCTAAAAACAACTTGTTATCCTAGATGTAGCTATTGAAACAGAGAATAAGAATAAAAAATTTGTTGAGGCCTTCAATTTATAGAGTTCAAAAGTAGCAATTCATTCATAGCATTATTCCCAAACATTGATCATCTACTAGATTCTAACTACAGAAAGAATAATTCTATCCTACAAAACACCAACTAACTCAACTAATTTTACGAAGAAAACAATTCAAGGACAAGAAAAAAACTTTTCAGGGAATCATACTCATTCTTGAGACACTCCCAGCATTTTTTCTAACATTCAAGGTAATGTATAACTATTCGTTCATGCAGCTAGAGGGATGTCTAGGCAGTTAAAAGCACTTAACTGCGCTTTCAGAGGGCCCAAATTTGGTTCCCAGTATCCACATCAGACAGTGTAAAACTGCCTGTAAGTCCAGCTTCCAGGGACCAAATGCCTTCTAGTCACCCACATAACACCTGTGATATATATATATGTATATATACATATATATATATGTATATATACATATATATATACATATGTGTGTGTATATATACATATGTGTGTGTGTATGACATATATACAAACAGAATTACATACATACACATTTGTAAAAATACAATCGGGGGAGAAAATACGGCAATTTTTGAAAGGTAAATGCAGAGCCTTCTTTCTTCAAATTGAATAATCTCTAAATAAAATCAAATAAGTAGAAAATTTTTCATCAGTGTTTAGAAGAATCAATTACAACTGTAAGAAGTTTTCATACATTTTATGGAAATCACAAAGCAAAAGTCCTGTGATGGATTTCAGAAGACAAAAAGAGAAAGATTTAAAGCATCCTATTAAAGAAAAATATCATCCAATCACAAAAGAAGACAGAGGAGAAACACTAACAGTGGATTAACAAAAAAAAATCAATTAACAAAATAATATTAGTAAGTCTTACTTCTCAGAATGCAAATGGATAAAATCCCCAGGTCTAATGACTTGAGAATAGTCATTTTCTCAGTAATAACACAATGGACAACAGAAAAAAAAAAACCAACTGTATGCTACCTGCAAGATATTCACTGCACGTAGAATGCACAGAGACAGACAGACAGAAGGAATAGGGAAGAACCTCGCATGAAAACAGAAGCCACAAGAAAAGAAAGGGCAGTTACCTCAAATAAGATCAACTTTAACTTAAAACCTGAGAAGAAAGTTATTTTTGTGACAAAAGTGTCAATTCATCAAAATAATATAATAATTGCAAATAAGTATAACCCAAAACCTAAGAACCTAAGTACATTAATCAACTATCAATCTGCCTGGGAAAAAAGGCACAGCTATAATATATAAGAAACTTTAATATTCAAGTTTGAACAATGAACATATTATCCATATAGAAAAATCAATAAAGTAAGCTTAAGTTTGAGCTGCACTTTAGCACAACTAAAGCAGAAGAATGTATGTACATTCATCACAAGATACAGGATAGATTTGCCAGGCCACAAAACAAGTTTGAACAAATCTAGCAAGACTGAAATCATACCAATTGTGTAATTTCTAACCTCTGCAGCACAAAAATAGTAATCAGCAGCAGTGGTACTTTTGGAAAATTTACAAAAACATGAAAATTAAATGACATGCTCCTGACTATTCAATAAGACATAAAGTTCAATAGGGGGAAATGTAAGTCATCAGACAAAAATATGGAAATACATCATACTGAAACTTACAGGGTGTAACAAAAGCAAGTCTGAGATATATTTGAAATGGTAATAAATGTCTGTGTCAAAACTAAAAGAGAAAGAAAAAAAAGGAAAGGGGAAGGGGGGGGGGGGGGGGGGGGAGGGTGCAAAGAAAAAGGAAGTAAGTTCTTAACTGCCTGAAATTACTCTCTAGAAAGCTAAGTAATAAAGAACAAAGTAAGCCCTGGAGTGGTAAGAACAGTAAAACAATAAAGAAAGAGCAAAACCAATAGTGATTAGAAAAAAATGTTTAAAAACATCAATAGAACTAAGACTTGATTTTTAAGATGTACAGTATTAGCTAGATAAGGAAGAAAGGACAGAAGACCCAATAGATAATAGAAAATTGCACACAATACACAGCAACACAGAGGACACAATTGATAAGGACATACCAATAAACCTTAATAGTAGAAGAAATTGATGAATTCCTGAGACACATAATCACCAAGATTGAATCATAAAAGATAAAGTAATGATGAGTCAGAAGTGTGAATCAGTTCCAAAAGGTCACTCATAAAATGTAAGTTCAGGACACAAGAGTTTTGCTAACAACTCTCCAAATATTTAAAGAGCTAATACTAATTGTCCTAAACATCTTTAAAACCTATAAATGTGACATGCTACATTGAAAGAATAAAGGAAAAAATGATATATAATCATTTCAATGAATACAAAACTGCCCTTCTCCATAAAAGGAAGCCTAGCTGCCTTTCTTCATAAAAACTCTCAATTACTTTAGTAGAGAAGGAGTCTACCTCAAAACACTGAAGGCTGTATGCAAACCCATGGCAACTATATTCAATCATGAAAAGTTGAAATATTCCTTACCTAAGATTAGGAGCAAAGTCAACTCTTCTCATTTTTATTCACCATAGTGCTGGAAGTCTTAAGTACATCAATTAAGTAAAAGATAGATAAATAAATAGATAGATAGATAGATAGATAGATAGAGATTAATACATGCACCAGAAGTAACATTATGCCTATTTATGCTTTACATTGTTTTATATAAAGGCAGCCCTAAATACTACAAACACAGAAAAGTTGAAAAGAATGAGCAAACAGTGCTGTTTTAGGATGTAGAGTTATCATATAAAAACCCAGTATCAGTTGGGTGTGGTGACATGTGCCTGTGGACCCAGTACTTGGGAGACTGAGGAGAGAAGATCACCTAATTGCTTGCCTTGGAGGACCTTGCCTAGCATCAATAGAAGATGTACCTAGTCTTACTACAATTGGATATGCCAAGGCTGGTTGAGATCCTTGAATCCTCCCCTTTCCTGAGGCAAAGAGGAGGAGGGGTGATTGGGGAAAGAGGGGATAGGTAAAAGGGAGGGACTGGAAAGAGAGGGGGAGGGAAAACTGCTATGATAGTGAGGTAAATAAGTAAATACTGAATTAATAAAAAATAAATCCTGTGACTTAAAATGGCAATGATAGTAATACCAATAAAATTTCTTCATTTTGTGTCTTCTGGGGAAAAAAAAATCTGCTAACTTGAACTGCATGGTGAATTCCAAGCCATCCTGGTCTATATCATGAGACGTAGTCTAAAAATATGTAGTAGTGTTTCTATGCAATAACAATGAAGTAACCAAGAAAGCAATTCCATCTAGGATAGCTATAAAAGATAACACATTTATCCAAGGGAGTAAAAAAGCTATACACTGAAAACTATGTGTTAATTAAACAAACTGAAGAAGAGACTAGTAAATCAGAAGATATCCAATGTTCATGGAATTGAAAACTCCATATTGTTAAAATATCCACAGTAGCCAAAGTGATTTATAGATTCAATGTGATTTGAATCAAAATTTTGAGAGTAATTGTTAAAAAAAAAAAAAGAAAATACAATAATCCTAAAAGTCATATATAAACAAAAAGTAAATATTCAAGCCAATCTTGAAGATAAGGAGCAAGGCCGGAATAACACACTCACTTCCAGAGTACTGGAATCCCAAGAACATGGTAATTTCATCCGAATGGACACACCAAACAAACAAACTAATAACTCAAACAAATCCATGTATTTACAGTCAATTGATTTTCCTTATAAGTTCAGAGAATATGAAAGGGAGAAAGGAACAATGCTGAGGAGACAGATATCCACATGCAGAACAATAATAGACCTTTAACTCTCAGCATATATAAAAACCAGCTCAACTGGAGTTAAATCCCTGATGCTGAAAAGCGACTAGAAAAAATAAATGAAGAGGCAAGTTCCACTGGTCTAGACAGCGATTTGTTTTCCTAATATAGTCTTGAAAGCTCAGGAAATGAAGATAAAAGTAGACTAATGGGATTTCATTTAACTGAAAAGGTTTAGTAGAACTAAAAAAAAAAAAATCAGTATAAAAGGGAGAGAATCATTGAAATAGAAGAAAATGTCTGTAAACCATGCATCTGATAATGGGTTAGGCTCGGAAATATATGAGGAGCTCAGATCGCTCCCAGCAAGAAAACAGCTAACTCAAGTGAAAACTGAGCAAGGGTACTCAAGAGATATTTCTCAAAAAAATAAAATGGCCAACAGTTCACAGGGGAAAAAAAATTTAAAAATGGTCAAGATTATTCACCATCAAGAAAGTAGAAGTTAAACACACAATGAAATGTCATTTCAAGACTATTGTTGTCACTGTCGGCAATGCGATGAATGATAAAAAATATTGGCCTGAATGTAGATAAAACTTGCAGAATAGCCGGGCAGTGGTGGTGCACACCTTTAATCCCAGCACTTGGGAGGCAGAGGCATGTGGATTTCTAAGTTTGAGGCCAGCCTGGTCTACAGAGTGAGTTCCAGGACAGCCAGGGCTCCATAGAGAAACCCTGTCTCGGAAAAAAAAAACAAAAAAAAAACAAAAACAAAAACAAAAAAAAACCTTGTAGAATGTAATGAGGATGGAAATTATTAAGGGCCATTATGGGAAACAATGTGAGGGTTCCTCTAACATTTATACAGAGAGACATGTCATGTAACCCACCAACTCCACTGCTAGATGCACATCCAAAAGAATGGAAACAATGTATCAAAAGGTATCTGCATCCCAGGTCCTTTGAAGAATTATTTGTAATAACCATCATGTGGACTCAACTTAAGTGTATATCAACTGGTGAATGAAGTGGGAATGTCTGGTTTCTTCAACACCTCAGTTGTGTCACAGGATGTTTTTCTGGAAGCTGTCTTGTGAGAGGGCATGTAATGTTTTGCTGAAAACAGACACTTGAGAGGTCATGCAGTACTTAGAAAGAATAGAAATGGAACGCTATGAACACTGAGAGGATTCTCTTGCAATCCTACACTGCGCAATGCTTTGCTGGTCATCACCAAACTTCGCTTCATAGGGAGAAACACACCAAAGAAGTTCTCATGGTATTCTGGCTGATTCTGGCCACTTCCACTGACTCATGCGGATTCGGTTGGTTCTCCTGGATCATGTTTCTACTGATTCATGTTTAGTGTTTGTTGTTTGCTATTGAACTGGATTGTTGGTATCCTGCTGGTACCCTGACTATGAAGAGTAGAATCAGCCCAACTTCTAAATGGGTCCCTTTTCCTATTAACCTTCTTTCTCCCCCACCTCTGCTTGGTGGGTTAGAAGAGAAGTTAAAGTGTTTAAGAGCTTTAAAATAAAGTAGGATTTGAAAATAAATCTGAGCTTACAGGTGAGCAAGCAAGCAAACTGTGATATAGACATCACAATGGAAAACTGTACAGCTTAAAAAAAAAAGAAGAAACTTAAGATTTGCAAAGGGTAGATGGTACTTGGGATTACTAAAATGATATAAAAGCCAAACACAAAAAGACAAGTTGCATGAGGCTTCATTTGCACATGAAGTCTTGAAGCATCAAAGTTACAGAAGCAGCAATGACGATGGTACCTGCAAGGGGCAAGGGTAAGCAAGTGATGTTGGAGATCTAACAGCCATGGGACACAAAACAACTGAACAAGAACAAGAGATTTATCAAGAAGAAATGGTGGCAATAAGTAAATTAACAGTGTACTGAATAGTTGCGAATTACATGTGGGCCTTTCTGACTCCAAACTGTGAGGTAATGTATTAATCACAATGATTTAACCATTTTCACAGATGTTTATATATTTCAAAACATCTTGATGTGTACAATTAATATTTATTAATTAAGATACTTTGGTTGGGCCAGCAGGGAGGCTCACTGGGTACAAACACTTGCCGTTCAAGCCTAATGGCCTGAGCTCAATCTCTGGAATCCGTCTCAGAGAGAGAAATCCATCTGCACAGACCTGCCCTCTGTCTGCCCATACACAACCACGTATGTGCTGCACACTCTCACAAACACATATAATACACGAACACAGACACACGGAGAGAGACACACACAGACACACAGACATTCACACTAATAGGAATAGTAAATAAATAAAATTAAAATTCAAGAATAAAGTAAAATTAAAGGATTATGTCAACTGAAAATTTTTAAAAAATTGAATTACTCTTATAATTTGTGATAAGAAAAAAATAAAAGTATGCTTATAAAAAAGTTTATATATACTGTGAATTTTTACCAAAGGATGAAAATAGATTTGTATTTAATTGGCTTTTAAATCCCCATTCAGAACTAGTTTTAGCAAACACACACACACTAAACTCACACCTTAATAAATTAGTAAAAGCTACAGTATCTGAAAATATGCCATATATCCTACTTCTACTATTCTTGCGTTTTCTACCTATCATGTCCGCTAAATAAATGTGTGAGACAAAATTGAAAATAAAATACACCTCTGCATTCTGCACCCTAATAGAAGTTGTATGTGTGCAGCACTTGGGATGCTTTGTTCCTGCACAGAGGTGGATATACTCTTAGAACTTCAATATTCAATGATCTTAGGTATTTTACAGTCTAAACTCTTAAAGGCTTCTTTTTTTTTTTTTTTTTTGGCTGAGATGGAATATAAAACAAATGCAGCCAAGTTTTCAACCTGTTCCACACAACTCTGAAGCCCCTGTCTCGTTCAGCCTATGTTCTCAGACATTGGATTTGATGTCATCATGCAAAGGTTTCAGATGGGCTTAGAATTTGCCCTGCTCTGGGCCTCTGCCATTATCATGAGAACATTCCTGAACCAGACCATAAGAGAAGAGATGAACAAACTGAATTAAGGTCTTCCAAGCGCCCTAATCCAAAGAGCCAGCTCATCTCCAGACACAAGAGGGTGTAGAATGAATACCGGTCTCCTGACTGACAGGTGCCTCCGACTGTGCATCATTGGTGACCAAAATAAGATCCTGCTATACAGCAAAAACTACAGAGAAGATATGTTCTCCTAATTAGAAAAATAGGACTCTTCATTCATAATTCATTTATAATCCCATGCCTGTACTTTGAAATGTATGCCTTCATTCTATTAATTTGTAGATGGTTTAACTCTTTGTTGGCTGCAGTATCCACAAACCCTGAGGTACTTAAGGTAGAGTATTCTCCCATACCTGTGAGGTATACATTTTAAGACTCTCAAAGGATGCTAAAAACTAACTATAGCCAAGCCCTACTTACACAACAAGAATGAGAGACTACTTTTGCCAAAAAGTGCTACATCACTGTTGGGCCTACAGGATCCCAGCAGGTAACTGAAAAAGCACAGGAGCAGGAATTTCTTTGTTTCATATCTGACGCCTTCACTACATTATAATTTATGTGTCTGATTCCTGTCGGACCATGAATGTAAGCACACTAACCAATTAGGGAGTACTCATTTGAACTAATGGAAACCCTTATGCTGTAAGGCTGCGGATACCAGCTAACAGAAGCTAAGGTGTCTTCAAGATTTGCAAGGCTAGTATAAGCAAGAGATTGTCAGCTATTGCATGTGCAAGTACACACATGTATACACACACATCACCTACACACACCAAATACATACATACCCCACACTACATACACACACCATACACATACACCACACACACACACACACACACACACACACACACACACACACACATTTTGTAGATGCAGAGGACAACTTATGGAAGTTAGTTCTTGCCTTCCAGCATGGAAGTTTCAGGAGCCTAGCTCAGTTAATGAGTCTTGGTGGCAAGCAGTCACGCATCCTGACTGTGGGCTTCTGCAAGGTCCGGTTTCACATCACTGAAATGGCACCCACATTCTGCCAGTTGTTGCTCTAAGCCTGAAGAAAACGTATGCTGTTCTCTGACTCATTCTCTCTACAAGTTACCTCGGATTCCAGAAACAGCAGAGTCCTGTGGTCTGATGAGTCTGCACCCCATAAAGAAGATCTGTTACCCAGTGACAAGAAAGGAGTCTGGTTGCCTAAGCACAAGCGAACATCACACAGTGGTAACTGAATTGTCTCTTAAGCAATCATAACTTCCCCTTTAGCCCAAGCAAGTCCTCACAAAACCAAGACTGATAATGATCAACTAACCCACAGTTGATAATGCTGCCTAACCGTGCTTGCAGCTTGTCACTCACCCCAGTGCTCGCCCTGTTTAACAGCTGAGGATGCAAATATCCTTGTTTTCCCTGTGTGTCCATAATGAATACTAAATTCATTTTCTTGTTTTCACTATTGCTTATTTCTTTTTAGAGTAGTGAGCAGACCAGATTGATTGAGAATACTTAATGTCGGGCACTCTCTGGTCTAGGGCTCCAGGAATACCCACATTGTTCTCTACATATACATTTCTATCATGAAGCTTAACCTGTAGATTAGGAACTGTGAAATTAGCAATAAAAGAAAAAATTAGCAACCATGAACAACATAAATTGAACAGTAATATTGTGATAAGTAGAATGTAAATGTAATAGCTCGCTCTCGCTCTCTCTCTCTCTCTCTCTCTCTCTGTCTCTGTCTCTCTCTCTCTCTCTCTGTCTCTCTCTGTCTCTGTCTCTGTCTCTGTCTCTCTCTCTCTCTCTGTCTCTGTCTCTGTCTCTCTTTCTCTCTCTTTCTCTCTCTCTCTCTCTCTCTCTCTCTCTGTCTCTGTCTCTGTCTCTCTCTCTCTCCCCTCTGTTTCTTCCTCTCAGTTGCACTATTCTCATGAGTTCTCTCAAGTTCTAAGATGATACAAAAGACTGCAATGTTTATATAATAAGAAATGAGGGAAATGGCATAGGCATTGGGGCTTAGAGACAGGCTACCGCATTCGTTTTCTGTGAATACAAGCTTTGCAACTTCTCAATTGAACTGAGAGCTTATTTCTTGTTTCTACTGGGTGACTATTATACGTGCAATATATACAACATAGATACTCTAAGCAAGCACAGGATAAAGGGGACAGAGTAAAATTTCATCATGGTACTCTCAAAAATTATGAAATGTAAAAAGAGTGATTTACTCATGGAATTTTCCATTTGTCATCTTTTGGATCCAATTAACAGCAGATAATTGAACCACAGGAACCACAACCAAACATGGGAAGCACAACCAAGCTTGGGGAGGGGTGGGGGGCAGTGGTTGCTACTGTATATTTGGGGTTTTCCTTTCTACTGGTCAAGGCAGGCACCCAATTTATATGACTCTGAAATCAATTACATAATAGGTTAGATGGTAGAAATGCTATAGATAAGTAAAGAGGGGGGGACATAATAAGAAGACACAGCCACTGAGTGCAGCAGGAGGCAGGAGAGCCAAGCGCATGCGTAATAGAATGCGCCTAGGCGTCCCTGAAGAGGAGACAAGAAGCAAAGGATCTGAGGAAAGGAAAGCATCTGATCCCCACAGACGTAAAACACATGTGAGGTTACAGTGGAGGGGACAGGAGGGGGACTGACAGACACTGAGAGAGCAGTTAGAGGCAGCGGGTGACCTTAGCCCTTGGAGCCACTGTAGGTGGAATGGGCTGGATGGAAACAGAGGGAATCAGGCAAGCCTCCAATGTAAGGGAGGATGGACGGCCAGATCAAAGCAGAGCAGAATCGAGGCGAGACTAGCCCAGATTCTGGGAAAGTGTGGCCTGAAGAACCATGGAGTCATGGGCTAAATTCCTTAAAATGTGGAATTATTAGTAAGGTGGGGCAAGTTGCCAATAAAGCGTTGTTGAGGGAAAAGGTTGCTGGTTTGGGGAAATTGAGTTTAAGGTGTTCTATAAACATCTTAGTACCAAAGACATATGACCACACACATATAGAAGCCAGCATGACCTGGGAAAATGTTAAAAATAGATAAAAATAGAGAAAAAAAATAAATCTATAACATTTTTTTTAAATTTGTTGCTTTATGCTAAGAACGAGAGACTGAGTATTCAGCCCAAACTGGGACATCTATATTAACCCACCACCACCAAGGCTTAGTCAATGTCACAAAAGTCAAAGTGGGAAGAGTGTAACGGACATGTGGGGTAAGACTGGACATGGCTACTGAAATTATGAGCTCACAGTCGTTGTGGTTACCTGCATAAGACTTAGGAGTTGATCAAGATGGGTAGATGATCTTCAAGCCCCACAGCTCACCTAGGAGCTCCTGGAAGTCGGTGGCTGAGGAGAGAGATTCCCCTCCCCATTAGGGATGTGGCTAACAGGTTTCAGTGTCCTACACCTGTGTATATATAGTCAATACTAATTGTACTTGGTGGGTTGTCAAAAAAAACCCACAGTTGTGAAGGCCACATTGGGAAGCTGAAAGGAATGAATGAAGTGTGAACATGATCTTATTTCACTGTGTTATGTAATGCTCAACAACAAAGAGAATTTTGTCAAAGAAACAAAAAAAGCAAAGTCTGGTGGTAATGATTGTAGACTCTGGAAATTAAAATTTAACATTTTTTAAATTTTCTTGACTCTTTAAGTATTGCGGGGTTTGGTCCTATGTAATTCCTCAAGTAATTATTATTATCCAGAATTCTACAGATATGAAAACATTATAATAAACATTAAAGGGTAACTGCTTGACAACTCTAATAAAGCTCTGAGTCCTTCTTATCTCTGGAATAAAATAGAGCAGCTCTTTTTAAAAAAATATATCACTTTAGAATACTCTTAGACTTTGGATGACAAAACTGTCATCGGATACTTAAGGATTAGCTCACTGCTTCTACTGTCTCAAATTTCACTGCAAGGTGTGATGGAACCTAGCCAGAATAGTTAGTGAATGAGCCCTGCGCGTCTGTCAGCATCTATGTGGTAATTTCCTCATCTGCGAAAGGAGGATGCTGGCACCAACATGTCTTGGGTCTATTGTGACAAAACTCTGTAAATCTCTGCCATCATCAAAGGATAAAGTACAAAGCTCACTCATCATGCAGCTGTACACAGCACAGATAACAAAAGGGCATTTAAAGGCATGGATATCTAGGCCACTTTTTTACCCTCCAAAGGAATTAGATATATTAACTTAGCAGACATGTCTCCCTTGGCAATATCTCCCAGCAATTGGAAAATATACTAGAAAAACAACAAGCAGATGATAAAGTTCTTAGGTAAGGGATTTTTTTTTAACATGGAAGAGATGTAATCAGTCACACTTTGGTAGACTGTGAATTTGTAAAGTATTTTTATATGTTATGGTTTGTGCTCTTCAAGACAAAGTGGTTGAGCAGAAAATTGTTTATGGTGACTTACACCTGAGATCAGCATGGCTTGTAAAGTGATTTTTACATAGTTGCCTACCAGTTCTGAGCAGGAGTCAGTGTTTGAATTGGGGTTTCACATCTTAAGTTGCCCCGTGTCTATTTAACCAACCCTGTTAAACAGGAAGCAATATATACTCTGGAAATCAAATAGCCCAAGTGATCTGCTGGGTTGGATAAAATCCAGAAGCAACTATCTGGAACTCTGACTCCATTGTGATGTTTTGTAGTTTGAACCATCCATCCTCCGACACAGTCAAGCTTCAACATGCCTTCTGAATTTCTATTGCATGCAGATGTTGTCGTTGTATTGTGAGGACACTGCTGGAAGGGTCTTATGCATAGTCCCCTTTTACCCACAATACCTTGCATATAAAACTACATAATTATTCAAACAGATTGAGTCTGTTCATTCATTTATGCAAGAAGTGTTCTTAAGCCTCTGCCATGTGTCTTGTTTTGGTGCTAAATAGGGCAAAGAAAGAACTCCAATCAGCCAGCCTGAAATTTGCCAACTATAGAAGAATACAGACAAACTTGGAGACCTCTAATACTAGAGAACGCATCTCTCAGAAAGTCATGCTGTATTGTGCGTACAAGAACACATGCATGGGGTAACGGGGAGGACCTTCCTAAATGGCAAACATTATTAGATATCAACAATCTACAAGAGAAAGGGAGGAGATGATGAAGGAAGAATGACCAAGTCAGAGAGCTCAGCGCATGCGGTAAGGTTAAGAAGCGTCCCAATTGCACAGTTGTGTCTTACAGAACCACAAATCTGGACAAATCTACTCATGATGAGTATCTCCAGACTGAAACATGAAAATCGTCTCCCCATGTAGCTAAACTACACACTCTTCGATCTTTAGAATAGATCTTTGGTAAGTGTATGGAGCCCTACTCTGAAACACAATTTTTTTTTTTTTTTTTTTGCTACACATTTCGAGATGCAATATCCCAATTGGTATCCACCCTGGTTAAGAGACTGGAATATTGTCAACCTGTTGGATAACCTTGCAAAGGTCTATTCAATCGCAGCTGGTTTTACAACTATAAACTTTGTAGTTAGTCGGAATTACTTCCAGGAGTGAATGAAGTCTTTATTCAGAGGAATGTTAGGAGAGCTTGATACATATAGTGTCATAAGGTCATATGTGGTATCCTGTGCAATAAATGATACCGCTTTACAAAAGGCACTTTATACGGGTCTTTATAAATGACCTTATAAATAGATACAGGACTTTATAAAATGAAATGTTTTCACAGGCTGTGGTTTTATGGTAAAAACATATCTCAAAGTATATGTATATTAATAGAAACAGCCAGGAAGACACACATTCTCAGTGCATGTAGACAGATGCTGGTCAGTTGATGGGGAAATCCTAAAAAGACACTACTTAATGTTGAATCTTGTGCCTGCAGAATTTGTATTTTGAAACCCCAACCCCCAGGACCTTAGAATGTATCCGTCATTAAAAAAACAGGGTATTTGAAGAACTAATTAAACTTAAACAAGGTCATAAGGGTAAGGTATAACTGGTGTCCTTACAAAAAGAGGAAAAGAGCGTGTGGGCAAAGGAAAGGTCATGTAAGGACAGGGGGAGGTGGCAGGGTGCAAGCCAAGGAGAGAGGCACCAGGAGAAACCACAGCTGCCAAACAGACCACAGGCTTCCAGCCTCCCGTACCAGGACAAGACTGGTTTATATAGTTGAGCCAACTGATGTGTAGTGTTTCCTTACAGCCAGGCTGTAAAGTGGTGAATTTTACCCCCAAAAGGAAAACTCGTGTATTGAACCTTAAGCATCCAAAATGATACTTGGAATGGGTACTTTATGGGAATAATTAAGATTAAATTAAGCCAGAACTGGAGAAATGGTAAGTCTAAGATCAAGAACACTGACTGCCCTTCCAGATGACCCTGGTTCCATTCCCAGATCCCACATGGAGGCTCACAACCATCTGCAGCTCCAGTTCCCAGGCGATCTGATGCCTGTCTCCAACCATGGGTACCAGGCATGTAATCAGTGAAGAAACGTATACTCGATCAAAGGTAGCCACATACGTATAAGAGAATTAAAGTTTAAAACTGTTTTTAAAGAGATTGCATGAAGTCAGAAAGGTAGGCACCTAGCCTGCAGGAACTATTGTCCTTCTAAGAAAGAGAGAGGTGAATGTATAGGCAGGGAAAATACTATACAAAGATACCTTAGTTCTGAAAAGAAGCCTACACCAGAAACCAAAATTTCTAGCCTGTGAACCTTAGATGCTCAGCTTCCAGTAATGTGAGAAAATTAATTTTGTCATTTAAACCACCCAGGGTGTAGTATTTTCTTACAGACATTCTAGAACCCTAATGCAGACACACACTCTGCTGTCAGCCACACACACACACACACACACACACACACACACACACATACACACACACACACACACACACACACGCACACAAATACATACAAGTGCATGCCAACACAGGCTAGCCTAACATATCTTCTGGTGTCTATCTGCATTTTTATTTGAAAACAGAAGACTTACATTGTGCCTTTGCAAATTGAAATTTTTTATTAGACCAAAAACAAGGGTTCCATATTTATATTTATTTAGCCAGGATGAGTCTGTCTGAATATTACTTAGGATCAAAATAATAGGATAGTTTTTCAGAGGGTGGGATCAATGTATGGATGCCATTACATTTTTCAAAATACCCTAGACATTTACAAAGCCATTCTTGCATCTTTCAGAGAAAATGATCCTGGCTTAAGTTACCTGCAGTTAGCGAACAAGAAACTTAGGAGTCGCCGTCTTTGTCCTGTTCCTACCTGAACTTTTCTTCATGCAGCTGCTACATTCCTGTCACTTGTCAAATCACGGTAGAAGCTTTTTGTGAGTTTAATTAAGCCTGACTAATTTTCCAGTACAAAGAAAAATGAAGAAGTCCTTAAATATTGAATCCATTTATGATTCAAGGTGTCATTTTTTTAATGTGACTGTTCAATTCTTAGAATTAATTACCCTCTGAATTCAAGCTGCTTTTTAAGACATATAGTCATACCTCACACAAAGCATAAGTTCAACATTTCAGCTCTTCCCTAAGAGACTATTCCAAGCGTTGCATCCAAATTCTAGCCATGAAACGAAATCATCTTTCATGGTAATTCATGTGATAGCCAACAATGCCTTCATCTTGATCTCCATTTCCTGGTTTTCCTTATCCCTCTTTGCCCCAGTTAAAACTTAGCTTTCCTTTGTGCTGGGGACATAGCTAAATGGGAAAATAGCTTCTCTGGTAAGCCTTAGGACCTGAGTTCGATCCCCAGAGCACACATGAAAAAGGCTAAGTGTGGATTTGAGCCATCCTAATGTGATGGCTAATACTGACTATTAACCTTATAGGGTCTAGAATGACCAAGGAGACAAATTCTTTGTGCTCATCCTTGAGGGAATTTCTACACTGACTTAATTGAGATAGAAAGGCTCACTCTAACTCTAGGGTAACACCATTTGGTGGGATAAGGTCCTAGACTTCATAAAAGGAAAGAAACAAACTGGCTATGACCACTCACAGCTCTCTGCCTCCTGACTCTGCTTGCATTATGGTCAGACACCTCTAGCTTCTGATGCCCTCCCTTCCCTGCTGTGACAGAATCTACCCTCCAAGGGTAAGGTGAAAGATCAACTTTTTGCCCTCACGTGGCTTTTGTCAGTCTATTTTGCCACCGCAATGAGACAAAGTAACTATTAATGATACACCCAACAATGGTGAGATGGAGACAGGCAGAGGCCAGGTTTACTGTAGTGTAGCCTAATTGAGTAGATTCAGGCCAGTGAAAGACCCTGTCTTGGAAACAAAAAGTGGATGATAATGGAGAAACAGCATTTGAAGCTATCCTCTGACTTCCACATATGTCCCTGCCCTCATCTGTCGCTTTAGCTCATCACAAGCTTCATCCACTTCTAGAAGCTTTCCCTCCAGCTTCCTTTTCCCTCAGGGTCACCGAGGAGACATCTGAACGCGTCTAGGACGTGACGTCCACTGGTGCGGGTACCTATTCATTCTGTCACTATAGTGAAGGCTACCCAAGACAGAAATCAGTGTTCAGTAGGTCAGATTTCCAACACAAGGTCTCAAGAGAACCACATCTAGGATTATTTAACAATCCCCGCCCAAGACAATTCTACTCTAGAATCCCATGCACAAAAACCCTAAGAGACTGAATACACAAGGGGCCAGGAAAGTGCATGCCTGGGCACCCACACACCAGCAACTACAAGATAAAGCAGTGTGACAAATCCTGGGTGCTTGGGGATTTCTTGGAAGCCAGCAACCCAACAACCGCTTCCAGCATCCTATGAAACACTGGGGTTATGGAGAATGAAGCCGACTAGGCTTCTTCGGTGCCTTTGGATTGGAATTCTGATTTCCTCCATAACATGCACTGATAAGAGAAACTTGGCAGCTGTTTTGTCCTCTGATATGGAGGTCTCAGTTGAGGAAAGGTCATCCCCTGATCTCAGCTGTCTAACATTAGCTGTACCAACAGCAACTGCAACACCTTCCCCGAGTGAGACAGGGTGTAGTCCTTCTTCACCTGGTACCTCCCGCATGCCTTTGCTGTAAAATGCAATCTTTACTTTGGAAATATAAAACACTAAATGGTATGTTAGAATTCTCGGTTTTAGTTGCTTTCAATTAAGAAGAAAATGCTATGTATCATGAACACCCCCCCCAATAAAAAAAGAAAAACCAAGAGTAGTTAAAATTAGAGAGAGATTTACTAAGCCTCTATTTGATACACAAGAGCCAGCCCTGGGCTACTACAGCTAGGCTGCCCAGCATGCACAGCGCAGGCATCCCCAACTCAGGGAGCTCCACTCACCGCCTTTCATCATGCCCACTTCGTAACACTTGCGCAGCCGGCAGGCCTGGCAACTCTTCCTCCGGTTCTTGTCAATGGTGCATTGGTTTGTAGCTGGACACATGTAGTCATTGTGCCCTAATGGGAGTAAGAGGTCAAATTAGTATCATTTCAGGAAACGTAAGAGGTCAGGCTCTTACCCATAGCTCCTACCTCACACTATTGTTTTGGCGGTTGTTTGGTCAAAGCCTCTCCCCCATCACATGACCTGTGCTGGACAGCATCCAGTGGGTTTTGTTTTGGGTTGCAAGAGATGGAGGCTGGGGAGTCTCGTGTGCTAGGTAAGTGCCCTAACGCTGGACAGCATCCCCAGTCTCCAGGGACACAACATCAGGACATAGTCCCAAGTCAGGGTTCCTCTCTGTGAGTTTTGCTTTGCTTTTCATTTGGTTTGGTCTGAGTTTTATGGGGTTTCTCAGGCTACTCACAAAATAAAATAAAACAAAACAAAATAAAATAATAAAATAAAACTGTAAGAAGAACTGTTGTAAATCAAACTTTTTGGACTCTTCAGCCAATTGCATATTCAGATAAAGTGCAGAATATCTAAATTCAAGTCAGAGAAGTAGGCTGAGTGGAAGTTAGTCTGTCCATTGCTAGCTAAGGGATGCTGGCCAATCCCTAAGGCTCATTTTCCTCCTGTCTATGCTAGAAAGCATTATCAGAACACACACGCGCACGCACACACACACATGCACACACTCACACCCACACACACACATGTATATCAAACTTTATAATTGTTGCACCATTTGTTCCAAGACTTCAGAAATGAGTCACTGACCGTCAAGGGATTGGTCCTGTCCTCTAATTATGAACCTCTCTCCTCTCTCATGTGTTGGTTGTCTCCACCAAATGATTCTCATTGGCCTTGGACATAGGCAAGCCTGCCCCTCCATGTTAACTTCTACCCTATGTCAATGGCCTTTTTTACCCTTCTGGACTCCTCAGAAATGTCTACGCTGGGTTACCTTTTCTTACCTCTCCTGAGTTGCTCAAAATAGCCCTTGGTTTTACAGCAAGTTACCTGTCTCTAGCTGCTCCCATATGACGTCTACATAATGCCAAACATTTCACAGAGGAAATCTTCAGTTTGGACTACAGACTAAAGGAATGGCATATTTTCCATTCTCAAAACAAAGCGAAAACATAATGTGCATACTAATTGAAATACATCCTACAGGCCTCTACTCCCTGTTCATAAAGGGCAAGATGCAAGACAGTGAAATGTCTGAACTCAGGACTATTTGTGTCTTTGCAACATAAGAATCAACCCAAACTAGGACAGATTGGGGTTGGGATTTTAAAAGAAATGCAAGACTCTATTTTAGATGTATTTTATAAAAGCCACCATGTGAACTAACATCTTCTCTTCCATAAGAAAGACTGGTAAAGCCAGTAAGCAGGACTATGAATTTGAAACTAGTCAGAGACCCCATACTGCCTGAAAAATCCAGGCACAGAGTGTCATTATGTAGTCCAGCTTGGCCTTGAACTCAGTGATCTGCCTGGAGTAAAGGCTTGTACCACTGTGTCCAAGCGCAGTAGTTATTTTTAAATTGTCTTTATTAGGTAGGAAAGAGTTTCTGAGGAAGGCATAGAATAGGAAACAAGGCTGATTTGTTTTTTTTTTAATTAGGTATTTTCTTTATTTCCAACAAACAAACAAACAAACAAACAAACAAAAACAACAAGAACAAGCCCCTGTTGCCTCCCCCCTCCCCATGCCTGCCACCCCACAAACTCCAGGAAAATGGTTCACTATTCTTGATACCCTAAGGAAATCCTCAGTGGTTTACCTCTTCTCATGTTCACAGAGAACACATGGACATATTTTAGCTCAAAAAACTAAGTACGCATTTAAGCCTCAGAAAAAAAATTTAATAACTACTTAAACCAAATACTATGTTGACTCACTTTCTCTCCGACAGACAGGTATTTTGCAAGCCAGAAGAGGGGAAAGAATCGCTATGAGTCAGATCACCACTGGATGCCTCTCCTATTTAGATTGGCGATCCACTGGAGATCTCTATCTTCATGAAACCAGGTGAAATTCTTGAACTAACATGTCTAATCCAAAAAGTGCATCAGACCTGTGTAATTGACTCCATCCTTTAGCAAGAACGAGAGCAGAGGCATAGGATTGTGGCCACAACGCAGGGCTTTTCTGACAACACTCAAAAGAAGTTGAAATGACTAGTCAATAAACTGACTAGAAGAAAGATTCTAATAAGTGCATGTTGACTATCGCCAATCAACACAAATCCTCCCTGACCAAACACCAGCACTGAGTACTTTTAAGTCTTCAACAGATGCTAGATAAAAAGCAAAAAAATCGGTCATTTCCCTTAATAAGTCTGCAAATGCCTGAGGTTAAAGCAAGTGTTCTCCCCAGCTCCTTCGCAAGCCCTGTCTGATCTTTTGAAAATAATTTATGAGTAAAAAAAACAGTATTGAAGTAGAATTGATTTTTGAGAACCAATTCAATTATGTGAGTGAAACATCCAATGATTTTTTACCACAGAGACGAGAAGCTACGGCCTTGTGATAACACTGGAAGAAGTATAAAAGGAGACAACCAAGATGCAATAGTCGAGTGGAGGTCTAGAAAGCTATTCGCTAGTTTCTTTCCCACCAAGAATTAAAAGTTAGGCCTGGAAACGTCGCTCAGAGGCCTAGCAACTGCCTAGTATATATGAGACCTTGGGCTCCATCATTATCATGAGCAAAAAAAATATAAATAAAAATCCCTTGGAGGAATATATAGCTTAGTAGTGTGAAGTGTAGAGACAGGCTACAGATGAGGCCTACAAGCCAGAACTACCAGGCGAACCTGGTTCCTGTGAAACATGCTGCTCCTTCAGGATTCCCTTTCTTGACTTTTTCCTTCTCTCTGTTCTCTATCATAGCAACTGTTTTGTCATTATCACTGAGAAAGCCTAGATTTGTTTTGTTTTTAAAAAATAAACAACGATCCATATCCAGACAGGGAAGATAAACACAGACTAATTAAAGCAAGCAGTAGCTAGAGAGAAATCTAATAGTGTGGATTTTTCTTTTTTGACACCTTTCCCCTCAGGACATTTTGGCAGCTACCTCAGACCAGATCTCTTCTGGGGGCTTTAGGCCTGTCTGTGCACCCAACATCCACCCATCCCTGACCCTCAGGAACTGACATTACCAGTTGGACTGACTGAGCTGCGGTTTGAATCTCGTGTCTCCCACCAGCTCTTATTTTGAATGCATAGTCTCCAGTTTAGGGCACTGTTTACAAGGTGGAGCCTGTCAGGGAAAGTAGGCCACTGGGGGGTGGATCTTTGAAAGTCACACCCAAACAGGCTCTGTCTCACTCTGTTTCCCAGTCAGACACCAGGCCCTGCCTCAGACTCACGCCACCACAGATAGAGGCTTTCTGCCATCGTGCCTTCCTGCAACAACAGACTAAAGCCCTTCATACCCAGGAGCCAAAATAATCATTCCTTTCCTAAGTTATTTTCATTGAGTAGTTTGTCACAGCAATGGCACAGTAACTAATCCAATAACCATCTTCATGTATCCGCTGTATGTCTCTTGTCAACGACCCAACATGAAGCCACACACACACAGAGTCACTGTAGGTCACCTCCCTCACTGGACCCTCCCACCACACCCCCACTATGTGGGCCCACCCACACAGACACCAAGAGACAGAGATCAAATCAACTATTTGATTATTTTTCAAAGCAAAGTCAGTTATTTCAAATAAATACAAATGTGTGTGAGTGAGTGAGTGACTGAGAGAGAGAAAGAGGGAGAGAGAGAGAGAGAGAGAGAGAGAGAGAGAGAGTGGGGTATGTGTGTGTACATGTGTGTATGTGTGTATATGTGCATGTGTGTGTTCATGCATGTGTGCATGTGTACATGTGTGTGCATGTGTCTATCTGTGTATGTTTATGTCTGTACATTCATGTGCACATGTGTATATGTGTGTATGTATGTACATATATGTGTATGCAAAAGACAGAGGTAGATTTGGAATGTCTTTTTTCATTACTCCTTCACTCCATTACTCACACTTTTTTATTTTAAAATTTTATTTATTCGTTAAAGGTTTCGTGCATATAAGATGTCCCCCCACCCCGGAACACACATTATCCTCTCCCATCCTCCCACTCCCGTCAACTTCCTTCTCCTTTCCAGATCTCCCTATTTTATGTCCTCTCATTGTACATTTAACTGAGGGCCCCTGCAAGCACACGGGTGAGCGTGGCTTACTTCACCCAGGGCCGAGTTCCTGGGAAGAGCATGACTCAAGGCTTCCGCTCAGGTTTCAAGTGCACCCCTCAAGGAACCAGCTCCTCTGTAACTCTGCCCTCAAACCAAGCTTACTTTGTATCCTGTCACCACAGCGCCACACTGGCTTTTAATTGCTTGCCTGAATCCACAGATGGGCTTAGGCTTGGCAACCAGTGGCCCACATCTGACTCATCATCCCACTATGCCCGCCACATCCTAACATCCTAGGCACAGAGCAGAGCTCAGTGAGTACTCCTAATAGAGGAATCAAGCAAAGACAAGAAAACTCTGGCTATCCACACACACACACAAACACACACACACACACACACACACACACACACACACATACACACTGACCTGTCTGTGCAGCCCAGGTGTCAGAGGGGACAGGTTGGACTCTATAAAGGAAGTAGTCACTCTGTTGCTCACTTTTTTTTGTTACTGTACTAAAATACCATGATCAGAAGTAACTTGTAGAAGAAAGAGTTTATTTGGACTTACAATTACAGTGTGGAGTGAGGAGGAGGGAGGGGACAGGTAGGAGAAGGGAGAAAGGAACGGGGAGGGAGAGGAGGAAAGGGAGAAAGGGGGAGATGGAGAAGCGAAAGGGGAAGGGGGACGAGGGGGAGAGGAAGGAGAGGGTGGGGAAGAGGGAGGGAGGATAAGGAGACGGAGACGGGAGGGAGAGAGAGGGGGGAAGGAGAAGAGAAGGGGGGACAGGAAGAATAGGAGAAGGGGGAGGGGAGGGGGGGAGAAGTGGGAGAGTGAGAGGAGAAGGAG
>JADRCD010227215.1:0-11875 GCA_019843815.1 Montemys delectorum
AAGCAGAGAGCAGGTGGTGCGCAACATGCTACCACAAAACACTTCGACCCGAGTGCATTATAGACAACAGAAATCTACTTCTTACAACACAGACGTTAGCAGGTCCAAGATCCAAATGCCAGAAGATATGGGCCTGCTGGGGGCCCTTGATATCCTCTGGCACCTTCTTCCTGCATCCTTCCCCAACAGGAGGAGAGGCAGGGCTCCCTCAAGCCACTTCATCTCCTTCCTGAGGAGGTAGCCTCATGAACTTCTTACCTCCCACAGGCCCCACCTCTTCATGGTCTCATAATAGATAGCAGATTTCTAGAGGGACACAGCACCCAGACAACAGCATCCTCAGACCACAGTGGACCAGAGATGAGGCCTCTTTGACAGCCTGGGCTACTGGCAGGGATTCATTGTTCCTCGACCCCTGGAACATCCCAGAGCTTGGTGGACAGAGGGCTCAGAGTCTCCATGGCCCTGCCACTCCTTCATGGCCAACAGGTTTCTTCCCAACTCCATGTTGGCAGCCAGCTGCTACGCGCAGCACATTAACTGGCATGTGGAGAGGGCAGTAACATTAATAAAGTAGGCAAACTCAGGTCCATACACACAGGCACCACAGCAAGCACCAGACAAAAGCCATCCACGCCAAGGACAACATCACTTGAGGCCATGAATGCCAGTCTAAGATGCTAGACCTTGGAACTTGGTCCTGGCTGCTGTAGAAAGCAAGGTTGATGTACAGACAAGTGACATGGTCAGCTTTGCCTTTTAGAAGCCTTAGCCAGTGAGAGCAAGCTAGGGCCAGAGGCAGAAAACACGGTTTAGAAACAGGAACAAGACTGTCCTAGGGTGGAAGCTAAACAAGCTGGGAGGGATAGAGGGTAGCTCTCCAGCATCCCAAATGACCACATCTCACCCGGAGCCACCAATACGCCTGGTCTCTGAAACTCAGTTGGCATTGAGAAATTGTTTCATGCTTGCTACCCAAGTTCCTAGTTCTATAGCACTTTCCAGTAAAGGGGAGCGGGGGAGGAATCTTTACTTTAGAGTCTACTGAGTTTAAAATGAAAGTTGATTATGCATTTTTTTAATCCTAAAAATAATACACATCATTTATAGGACAATCATAGAATATAGACAGTAAAGGGTAGAGCTGAAATCCTACCAGTAAACCAATAAGTTGGTGGCTCTCCATTAGTCGTTCGATAAGCGTTTGTCTAGTACCTGTCTTGGTCCAGGCACAAAATCATCAGGGATGCTGCAGTGAACAAAACAGACAGAGCTCCTGCCTTTATGTAGTACCTAGTCTAAGAGAGTTAGAGCCTCATTAATAAGCTCAGGGAAAGGGAAAGGCCAAGAAGTACAGCATGTCTGCTCCTTCAGGGGCAGCTTCTTGGTCTTGACAGCCCAATGTGTATTGGGGGGGGTCTCTTGCCTGGCCCGATGCCACCTTCCCAGGAGATGAGCAAGGTTACCCCAATGGGGTGACTGCTTTGCTGGGGCTTACCCAGCCAGATTTAGGGAAGCCAGTGCCTTTCATCACAAAGAAAGGTACAGAATCCACACTAGCTGACGTCCCTGGTGGTGGAAGGAAACCAGGGCCAGAAAAGGATGGTGACCTGCCCTTGATCCCCCAGCAGGCCCACAGAGCTTTCTCCCTGTCAGACATCTGCTGCTTGGCTGAGCTCAGCTCCAAGGAGCCTTATTTCAACATCAAGCCTCCTACTCCTTGCCCTGCCCTGGCGGCTACCTTCAGATTTTGCCCAGACAGACATTCCTGCGTGGCCTGTCTGCTCACGTCCAGAACCCCCTGGAAGTGGGAGACATCGGGGACCACACGAGGGAGAGGCAGAAGCTGCTTGCCGGGCTCGCCTGAGCCTGAGCCGCTGTGGGAAATGGCACTGATAAGAAGCAGGCAGCCTAGAGAGCCCCTTCTCACCGCGGACAGGGAGAAGAGGGAAGAATGGCACCAGGTAACAGATTCCTGGTAGAGCTCATGGGCCTGCAGAGTTCTGAAACTTCTGCCCAGAGCACTGAGGAGTCAGGGTGTGCTCCCTGCCTCAACTCACCGCCCTTCTCTTCTTCTCCCCAAGCAGCAAGAAGGCCTTCAGAAACTAAGCCTAAAGGACAGGATCCTTATTGTCCCCACTCCTACCCCACCCTGTTGCCATTGCCGCTGCCACCCTCAACAGGTCAGTCACCACCATGCCCAGGAAGTCCCCCCACCCTCTTCATGACATCTTACAAAAAGCACAGGGCTAGGAAAGATGGCTCAAGGCTGCAGAACTTCTGCTAATTTGCCATGGGATGGGAAGCAGCTCCTGAACCTCTCTGAGCTTCTGCTTCCTCATTTAAAAAGGTGAGTTGCTACTAGGGGGCCTGGGTTACAGCCCTGCCTGATCCCCTGCCTGGCCGGTGTGCACTGTAACATCCAGTCCTTTCCCTATCTGAACCCCACTTTTGTCCTGTGCAAAGTAGGTGAAATCACCCAGGCTGCCTCGCACAGACTGGGAAGTGTTGAGTAACACAAGCAGACAGACAACAGACAGACAGACTGCTCTGGCAGGAAAGGAAATTGCCTTTCCAGCTCCAAGGAAGTTATGTGGGTCTAGGCCTGGAGCCATCTGGAAACCTTCATCAGAGCTGTGTCCTGGGAGAAGCAATACCTCTCCCCAGCCCCCCAGGACTGCTGTGGCATGAATAGCTCAGCTGCCTCTGTACCCCTCCCTTCAAAAGCAACTCTAGCAATGGGAAAAGATTCATTAGAAGCCTGACTCATGTGGCTTGCACCCACAACTTCCTGGCCCCTTTTTTGGCCAGTCTGAGCTTCCTGTTCAAATAGACTTCCTGGGAAATAGCTTGTGTTCTGCCAGACAGCAGGCTGGCAACCTAGTCCCTGGATAGGCAGGCACAGGTAGCCAGGACATACAGCTCTCTGGAGCCTTTGATTAGTCAGTGTACACTCATTCATTTCTTTGCTCCTCTATTAATTCAGGCAGCTATTCTTGGTCTCCGTTAAGCATCTTGTAAGGGACATATTTTAGATACTGTCCAAACAACGCATACCAGACAACGGTCCCCCCTGACAAAGAACTTGCCTTTTATTAGCCAGAGAGACAGAATTAAACAAAATAAATACTTGAGACATTAGTGTGGCAAAGCTAAGATAGAAAAGAACCACAGGGTGAGGCGGGAAGGATTGTAGTTTGCAACAGTGTGATTGAGGAAGGTTCTCCAGTGAAGGGAGAATCTGCAGGAGGTAACCAAGTAAGAATGGAAGCAGTCTGAAGCCGGAGGGCATCTGGAGGCTGCAGCAGGGTCAACAGAGGCACTGCGAGGAAGTGGATTTAGAGCAGTGACTGGCCACAGGAGCTGAGACCCACATCATGAGCCAGAATCAGGACCAAGTCAGCTAGAATGGCTGGAATCATAGTGGGCTGTGTCATAGATTTCAAAGGGATCACCTCATGTTAGTTTTCTGAGTAGCCATTAATAAAGGCCACAAAGCATGTACCATAATGGTGTGCATTAACTGTCTTACAGTTTGTGGGGGCCAGAGACCCAAGACCACCAAAGTGTGAGTCCTGCCAAGCCCCTATGTAGGTGCCAGGGAAGGAGGGCCCCTCCAAGCTGCTAGAAGTGTCTTAGGTGGTGCTATGAAACCACTGCAGTCTCTGAAGTCTCCATGGTCCTTCCCACTCCTCCTTGAAGAGGGTACGCATGTCTGCTTGTTGTATCCAAATGTCCCAAATGTTCTCAAGGACACCAGCCATGCTGGACTGGGGCCCACACTCATGACCTCAGCTTAACTTGATCTTCAGCAAAGACTGCTTCTAAATAGGGTTTCCTTCACAGGTCCGGGGGACTTCAACATTTGAGGAAGCATACAATTCACCCCAATACCATGACTTCTCAACCTATCTCAACTGTCTTCTTGGGATTTCACTAAGGCCTGCTATTGGGTGGTCACACCCATTTGAAGAGGGTGTCCCGTAGACTCTGAAAGCCCAGCTAGCATGTGCTTGGCTCTTAAACCTCTGCCTCCTGAGTGCCTTGGGGAGTCCAGGAACACAGCAATTCATTTCTTGCTTCCCCTCCAGCCCTGGGAGCAGCTCCCACCCTTGCAGGCCAGGCTCTCCATCAGCAGCAATCCTACTGAGGGGTCCTCACAGGTATAGAGCCTGAGTCTGGCCCTCTTGCCAGCTGAGCAGATAGGAGGCAAGCAGTTCCCTGAGACTAACGGGGCCATTCTGAGCTAGCTCCTAAATCCCCACCTCATCCCCCACCACCGCCAGCCCTGCAGAAAGCTTTCCTGGATCTCCAATAACCTGGAAATTGTAGGGTTTCTCGGACATGCTGAGTGGAGGTGAGGGACAGGGGCTGGTGTTGTTTTCAAAGTGAAATGATTATAGGATTTGGGCAGAAGCCAAATGCAGGGTTCTGAGAAGGCTGCCTGGGTCTGGGATGAGGAGCCATGCTGGGAGTGGGGGCTGTGGGGGGGGGGGGAGGGGTGATTCCAGGAAGGGGCAGGGGATACTTTGAGGGGTGGAGGGAAGTAATGAAGTCTCTTTCCTGTGTCATCTCAGGTCAGGCTGCCAAATAGCAAGTTAGAGTTTAAAAAGAGATACTCTAGGAGCTATATAAGAGTTCTGCACACTATGCTGGCTGTTGTAGCCCAGGTGAGCACCATCAGTGCTAAGTCTAGGCATCCCATGCCAGACAGTATAATGTGCAGCATTTTGAGGATGTATCAAGGCTGAGAAGTAGCTTAGATACTTTGCAAACTTTACCTGGCCAGTCTATCCCCATTTTACCTTCCATGTGGCAGATAATAACCCCTGACCCAAGAGGGCAGTAAGGATGCTGTAAGTTAGTGCTCAGGATGCACTGAAACCTACACAGCAGGCAGCAAGCATTCAATGGCCAGGTGTTAGTAGGAATAGAGGGGGAGCCCAGCCTGATGGCCCTGCACTGTGTCCCTGGTATAGGCAACCTTCTAGGCTCCCGTACTGGTCGCAAGCCAAACCTTACCTGTGCCTTCCCTCTTCAAGAGTAAGAAGGACTCATCAGTACTAAGGAAGGAGAATGACAGAGGGAATAGTGTCCTACAAGGATGTGTCCTTTGTGGCCTGACCATGCAGAAGGAGACAGAAGTCCCAGGATTGGTGGTTCCTGGAGGCAGAGCCCAGGAGGTGACTCACACTCAATGCCATATCATTTGCTCCTTAGCTGTCTGTATGCCTGGTGCCCTGTGACCCAGTCTCTTTATGGGTGCTCCAGAACAACATTCCTTTCTGTCCCCCCTTGTTCTCTTCTCCATGCTTCCCAAGGACTACACCCACTTGAGATCTCCCTGTTCACTCTACCTTCCCACTTAGTGCCTGAATACACAGAAGTGACATCTCGCCAGGCCATCACAATTCTTGGTCAATCACACTGAGTCAGCAAGCTGCCTGAGTTAGAAGTCTGCTCCTTCTCTGGGGCTCAGAACCCAATGTCCAGAATCTGAGCCACATGGCTGTTCTCTCTCTCCTGGTCTTGGGAGTTTGGCTAGTGCATGACAGGCCTGCCTGCCCACTTAGCTTGCCTTCCTTCCTTCATTCCTTCCTTCATTCCTTCCTTCATTCCTTCCTTCCTAACTTCCTAATGGCCTTTGAAGCCCCTAGGCCTCCCACTTAAAAAAAAAAAAAAAAAAAAAAAAAAGCTGTAAGTGGAAGTGACCCACTTTTGACCCCTGATACCTTCATCTCAGGTAGATGCCTTGGTCCTTGTCTTATTGGAACTGATTCTAGCTCATTGATGAGCTGGAGGAAGTCAGTCCCTCCTTTGAGCCAAGCTTGGGACTGTGGTGTCCTGGCTACATTATCTCCCTTCCCACCCCTCCTCTCTAGCCGGTCCTGCAGAGGGCGGGCTCCCCACTGACAGGCACACTGGAGGATAAAGCATCCCCTACTCTGGAGCCAGCCAGCCATGCCACAGCACTGTATTTATTGGTGGCTCCTCCTCACTAAGGCCCATGACAGGAGTTCAGACCCCTGCGAGAAAAGCCACCCGCTATTGATCCTTCTTCAGGTCTCCAGAGCCTGGAGGACATTCATCAAGGAGCCACAGCATGGGGCTACAGCTCGCCCTTTCTTTCTTCTTCCTTTCTTCTTCTTCCTAGGTCATCTCCTTCCCCCCCCCCCCGTAGGGGTGGGGGGGAGAGTCCGAGGGAGGCGGGTGTGGGGGCTCCCCCGAGGTCACTCAGAGAGCTGTTGAGCGTCAGTGAGTGGAGTCCCAGGATGCTTTTGTCTGCTGCCTCTTTTTGTAGATCCTTATCAAGGCAAGCGCAGTGGGGTGGGGTGGGGTGGGGTGGGGTGGGGTTGGAGCAGCGGCTGTGGGCCCCCGGCTTTTGAGCAAGTCTTTGGAAGTTAGAGATGTGGAACTTGGAGCGAGTCAGGGAAAGCCCTTGTAAAGACGATAGTGTGTGGAGTGCCCGAGTTTCTGTGGACTCCAAGCCGGCAATACTAAAAAGAGGCTGCTAACCAAGAGAGCCTTGAGGGACTTGATTCCAGAGAAGAGAGCCTAGAAATTAGCAAGTGAAAGGGGCCAGTTTGGACTGATGAATAGGAGCTTGAAAACAATTTGCTTTCTTAAGTATGTAAATATGCTGGTGAAGAGTATTTACTTTTTGGGTTACCTTGGAAAACCCTGAATCTTGCATATTAATTCTATCCTCTGGGTCCCACTCCAGTGCTTCTGAAGTGAGTCCCTAGGAGAACTAAGAGTTAGGAGGACTAGGAGGCAAAGCAACCGGAAGCTGTCTTTTTATACTTTCTGAAGGATTGTCATCACCAAGTCCCTGACCCTAAGGTGTAAATTTTGCTCAGTTCCAGCCTGAATTTTCATTCAACCTGCAGGAATGATCCTTCTTTAAAATATGTATATTTTATTTATATATGTATATATCATGTATGAATATGTTGGCCTGCTTGTATGTCCATGTTCCACTTGTGTGTCTAGTGCCCTCAGACTAAAAGAGGGGTGTTGGATTTCCCTAAAACCGGAGTTTCAGATGATTGTGAACTGCCATGTAGGTGCTGAGGACAGAATTCTGGTCCTCTGCAAGAGCAATAAAGCTCTTTTAAGCTCTGAGCCATCGCTCCTGGCCCAGGATCATCTTTGTAAAGTTAGTTCTTTCTGCTACTGTTTGTGTAAGCCCTTGGCAGCCGGAAAGGCCCTAAGAATCCGATGAGAATTGTAAACTGTCATTGTACAAAACTCTAGGGGGATGGGGGTGGAGGTGGGGAGTGGGTTCTGGCTACTTAGGGGCTTTAGTGCTTGGATTCTGGTTAAGGAAGACTTGAGCCCTGATATTGTTAAGTTAGCCTGACACCAGAAAGTAGGACTTGGGGACGTGTGTGCTTCTGAAATGTGGGCCAAAGTGTCCTGCCCTCTCAGCTGGCTATGCTGAGCAGTGAGAAAGATGGGAGAGATTTCATCTAGCTTCTTGGAGCCCCAAAACCCTGTGAGGTTGTTTAGAAGGGCAGAGTCTCAGTAAATATCCCAGTGAGTAAGTTAATGTCCTCAAAGAAGCCATTATAATACAGGAGATGAGAGTGAACCCCACCTGAAATATGTGCACAGTCCATCCCTTAGCACTGCCCAAAGGTTGCTCCAGGAAGGAGAGGCCAATTAATTTCACTTGCAGACACTGGTTCTTGTGCAAAAAGAAAGCCAGCTATGAAGTAGGAATTAATCCATTTAGCCAGCTCCTAGGAGGGGAAGCCCATGACAACTGCATTTCCAAATGCCATCCCAAAAGTGATATTTCAAGTGGCAGTGGGTGGGACTAGAGCCTGCTAACGACTTCTGTCAAACAAGGAGCAAAAGCGTGGTATCTAGATAAGTGATTTGTCTTGCCACTTCTTCAGCGGCCCGCAGCAAGTCAAGCAGAAACGCTGAGGGGCAAGTCAGGAGCTCATACTGGAGGGGCGTGTTCCAAAAGAAGGACCCTCAAAGGCCTTGGAGTCAATTCCCCAAGCTGGAGAGATCAGTGTGCAAAGGCAGAGAATTTAAAGCCGCTCTTGGCTGTCTTTCTTGAGGATGAGTGGCCGGCCTTTCCTTCTTTACTCATTGAGGCAGTTAGGAGCTCATTCAAACAACTTGCACTGGTGAGTGGGCGGGTTTTGGGGGAGTGCTATAAAACAGTTTCTCCCTAGTGAGTTTCTCCCTAGTGATCTAGGTGGGTAGAACCCTTAAAGGAGGGAGGGGAGCCGACTTGACTTCTTTAGGCTGGACAGCTAATGGGGCAGAGGGGTGGGAGGGGCGAGCACAGGTCGCTAGCCTGGAGCCCCTGCGACTACTGACTGGAAGGAAGAGGCCGCGGCCACCACAGGATGCAGTGTCAGGAAGACGGCAGCACCGAGAGCAGGGGCGGGGCTGTGCACAACAGCCGCCTCCGGCTTCCCTCCCGCCGCCGGCTGCGGGGCACAGGAACTCCCCAAAGTCGGGGAGGCAGAGTGTACGTGAGCCAATTCACCTACCCAGGACCCGGCGTTCGGAGAATCCTAGGGGCTACAGGGACCCCCTAAGCCGGGGGAGTAAGATGCCAAGCTGCTGATCTCCGTCCCCACTAACCGGTTCAGAAAGCCCTTTAAACCCAGATTGCAACTGGATGTCCCTAGCCTGCCCCGCCCCTTACCCGGCGGAGGCCACCCAGGCCCCGCTGCGGACCCTCATTAGCATGACCACTTGGGAAGATTCACTGGGGGGGGACGGGAGGCACCCCGAGTCAACCACCGCCAGCGCCTTCCCCGGAGGCCCCCTCGGGCGACAGCGCTCCAGGAGCCCACTCTCCCAAGTGTTGCTTCCAATTAATTGCCGAGGCGGGGGAGGGAGAGAGGCCTGGTCGCCGCCCCCGCCCGGAGGCTGGAGCTCCACTGGTCCGGTCGTGCGTTCGCTCTGGCGGCGGCGTGCTCCAGCACCACCCCTGCGTGCAAGTTTGAAATGTGAGCTGCCTCCGATCCCCAGTCACTAGTCCCTCGCCGTGAAGTGGCTGGGCCGGCGGGCTACGCACGCGAGTGAGTGTGGGCTGCGGGCTGCGGGGCGGGGGTGCGGGCGCCAGGCTCGCCGGGCGGGGAGGGCTCCCCCGAGACGCCGAGACAGGGCCGTTCGCCTTTCATAGTCCTCCCGCGCTCCTCCTCCCTCCCCTCCCCCCGTCGCGGCGCGCCCGGCTTCCCCCGAGCCCCCGGCCCCACGCGGCGGGCACGCAGGCTGGGTGGTCACGCCCGCCGGGTCCGGGAGCGCGGCGCAGCACAGCGGGCCGTGGGAAGTTTCTCCTGCGCGCCCAGTGCGCCCCCGCCCCCCCGCGCGCCCCCGGTCCCCATCCCCGTCCCCGAAGGGCTGTCGCTTGCGCCCGGGCGCGCGGCTGGCTGCCTCCTCGGCGGCGGCGGCCCCATTAGCGGAGCCTCTGCCTGTGATTGGCTTCGCCCGGGAAGCTGGAGACGGGCGATGAATAATTGATGTGTGCGGTGCGGTAGCCGGACAGCGGCGGCGGTGGCGGACGGCAGCGAGCGGGAGCGCGGGAGCCGGAGCGCCCTCGGAGGGGGCAGCGCGCAGCCAGCGGGCGCCGGAGCCGCCCGGGGCCCCCGCGCCGCCGCCGCTGCCGCCGCCCCGGCGCGGAGCCGGGATGCAGGCGGCGCCCGCTGCCTGCTCGCAGCCTTTGTTCGGCGCCGGCTGATCCCTGCCCGGAGTCGCTCGCCGCGGTCGCCGCGGACTGGGCTCTAGCCTCCGGGGGCGCCAGGGCGGGACCGCGGACTGTGCAACTTCTAGGTGAGTGTGGGGCTAGAGGGGTCGGCGCAGGGCGCCCGCGGGCCGGGTCCCCGGCTCCCTCCGGGGCGCAGGGGTGAGTGTGTGTGCATGTGTGTGACAGAGGAGAGCCGGTGCATTGTGGGTAGCACCGTGTGCTGCATGGTGTCAGCCTGAGGCTTGGCCGTAAGAGTGGCTTCAGCGTGCACCAGGCCCATTTTGTTCACCCACAGAGGAAACCTTGGTTCTTCCTCTGGATGCGAGGGTGGGTGGGGAACCAGACAGATTGATCCCCACGCCTCTTTCCTAAAGGTGAAGTATTGGTTCCACAGCAGACATTTTACAAGGCTTTATCCCTGGTAGGTTCCCTTTGCAAAAAAAATCAGAACACCTTTGGTTAGAGGCAATGGCTAGGGGTTTAACTTAAAGCTACTCCTTTGTGAGAATGAATCCTTGATACTGGAGAGACCTGGAGGCTTGTATGGCTCCAGAGCTCTCTTCCCAGAGGTGATGGGTGCACAGCAGAGTTCTGACAAGTGTTTGCTGGAAAGGTGGCTGCTGCTGCTGCTACTGCTGCTGGTGGTGATGATGGTGGTGGTGGTGGTGATGATGATGATGGTGGTGGTGGTGGTGGTGGTGGTGCCTGCACTAGAGGCCCAGGAGGGACCTGTCTGTAGCGAGTGGGGGTGACTGGCATCAGGCTGTATCAGGCTGTGAGGATCCTCTACAAGACCTTGCAGAGAGGTTTCTCAGAACACTACAGGGGCTAAGAAGCAGCTGCCAGAGGTCCCCAGCATATGGCTTTAGTGTTGGTCCCCAGTGCGTAGATAAGTCCCAGTTCCTGGTTCACCTGGAAGCCAGCTGCAGGAAGACTAGGAGGGCAGATAGGATTCCCTAGATGGACTTCAGGAGAGCATCAGGTCTTAAAGTGGGGCCGAGGTGCCCTGCCCTTGACCATCAGGCTTCACTGCCAGTGGGCCTGGGCATAGCAGGTGGTTTTCTAAGAGAGAGGTTTTGTGAAGCAGCTGCCAAAGTATTGGTACCAATGTTTCTCAAGAGCCCCTCCTGAAGTGTGGGTTAGAAATCAGGCCAAGGAGTGCACAAGGCCATGTCACCAGGAAACCTGGATTGATGTACCCTTTTAGGGGCTCTGGATCCAAAGCTCATCTCCCACTACACAGTGTGTTGAGATTTAAGGTCTATATAGCTTATGGTAAGTCTGTTCCTCCATTTTTTTATGTCTTAACCAGGCAGTGACTACCCTGTAAGTAGCTGGAATCAAGTCCCTTCAGGGCTATTTTTACCCCAAACTTCCTTAGTGAGAAACCACCAAACGGCGAAGCTTCGGTGAGAGTCGGAGTCTGCACCGGAAACAAACCGCCTGCACAGAGTTTGAGGCTTGCTTCTTAACGCTGCTTGTTCTTACTCTCCTCTGCACAGCCTCCCTCAGCCATGAACACTTCCCCTCACAGCCCCACATGCTCCAGAAAGAAAGCCCAGTATCAGCTGCAGCGGGGTTGGTGGGGCACGGGCGTTGGGGGGGCAGCGTGCTTAGCCCAGCCCAGTAGGGAATGGAGGGAAACAGTGCAAGTCCTGCTGGAGCGTAGCCTTGACTTTAAGATCGAGCTTCTTAAAGACAAGAGAGCCGTGGGTCCCTTTACCACCATGCACCCCACTGCCCACCACAATGCTCGGCAATGAGTGGATGCTCAGTGACTGTTCAGCAAGTGTGTGAAGGTGTCGAGCCCTACAGCAGGATTAAAAAGCACTTCTAGATTTCCGTCCACACGGGTTGAGCGCCTACTCACCACCCAGCCAAATGCAGATCCTAGGAGGTCTAAAATGAGTTCCTGGGCTGGTAGTTAACCGGCACCCTGCCTTAGTCTTTCCGAGTGGCCCTTGCTAGGTCACCCCCATTGAGGGAAGGCTGGTGAGCTCAGTGGAAAACTACTATCCAATATGGTGATTTCTAACCACATATGGCTGCTTCTAAGTTTAAACTGATTTAAGAATAAAAGTAATACTCGTTTAGCTCTTTTATTTTTTTCCTCCCCAGTGTTGGGATTGTAGGCATGTGTCACCAAGCCCAGTTTGA
>JADRCD010227218.1:0-14232 GCA_019843815.1 Montemys delectorum
GCTCTTTTTAATGTCCATGAACTGATTGGCAGGGATACCTTCTCTCATTCCCAAAGCACCTGCCTCCTCTCCTTGTCCCTAACCGTTCCGAATGTGTACGAGTCCTTTCGAGTAGCTGGGTTTTTATTTTCATCTCTCTACAGTGCTTTTGTGTCATGTGTTACCAATTTTAAATCTAATCTTTACTGTCTCCTTTCTCTGGTTGACTTCTGCCTGTGCTTGCTCTTCTAGCTGCCTAGGGTGGAAGTTGAGGCCATTGGCTAAGACTGTTCTCATTTGCATTTTCTGTAGTCAGCATGCAAAGGGCTTCTGAGTTTTGATTTAGCAGTGGCCCCACATTTGACTTGTTACTTTTGTTGCTCTCCCTCAGTTCAGAAAGTTTCCTAATTATTCCTTGATTCATGCTTTCCAGTTTACTTGTTTATAAACATATTGACTCAATGTCCAAACAGTTCACAATTCTGTCTCTATTTCTGCTTTGGAGTTTTGATTTATTTTATTATCAACAAGCAACATATTTTTTTTTACACTGGGATCCTTTTAAATTGCTGAGACTTGGTTTTATTTTATTCCAGCTTATTAAAAGCACCAGATGCCTGTGAATATAGTTTGTGCTGTGGTACAGTGTTACATGGAATTCTATCAATGTCAATTAGAGGCAGTTGCTTGATGGTAAAATTCTCCATCCACTTCTCTACTGTCTACCCATCCTATTGGGTACTGTGAGACGACATGGAAGTCATCTGTGACACACAGTGTGTCTCAGTCAGGGTTTTACTGCTGGGAACAGACACAATGACCAAGGCAACTCTTACAAGGACAACATTTAATTGGGGCTGGCTTACAGGTTTAGAGGTTCAAACCATGATATTAATTCACTGGCCCCATAGGCTTGTTCAAACATATGAGTGTATTGGGGCCATCCCTAGTCATAGCATATTAAAAATACATTTAGTCCAACTTCAAAAGTCCCCATAGTGTATAACAGTCTCAACAATATTAAAAGTCCAAAGTTCAAAGTCTCTTCTGAGATTCATACAGTTACTTGACTGTAATTCTCAAAGCAAGACAGGAAACCAGCTGGGCAAACTCTAACTCTGCACCTCCATGGCTGATGTCAAAGCCGCCTTCAGACCTCCAACTCCTCTTTCATCTTTGTTGAATGCATCTTTGTTTCTCCTGGGCTGGTTCCATTTCCTGTTAGTAGCTTTCTCAGCAGATAGCCCATGGCTCTGGCATCTCAAACATCTTGGGGTCTCCAAGGCAACTTCAACATTGCAGCTTCTTGTTTCAACATCTTGGATCCACACATGATCTTCTGGGCGCCTCCAAAGGGCTGGCATCAGGCATTCTCCAGCTCTGCCTCTGTAACACTCTAAGCTCAGGTTGACTCCACTCCACTGTTGCTGCTGTTCTTGGTGATCTTCCTATGGTATTGGCGTCTCCAGTACACCAAGGTCTTCTGCTACAACTAAGCTTCACCACTAGCCTCTCACAGGCTCTTCTTTTGGTGCCAAGCCTCAACTTTTGTATAACCCCTTCAATCCTGAGCCAATGGCCTTTTGTGGCCTCTCACAATGCCAAGCCTCAGCTGCTCTCTATGACCCCTTCATGCCTTCAAAACCAGTACCACCTGGGTAGCTCTTACATATTACCAAGTCCAGCTGCAGCATGAGGTACAACCTTGACTATCTCTGGAACACAGCTTCTTTGTGCTCTCAGAAAACACTTCCCAGATTTCACCTAAGTGATGCTGGTCTCTTCTTAACCATCGCTAGTTTATTAACTCCAGCTAAGCAGCATCAATTGTCCTAGTAACCCCTTCTATTTTTAACTCTAAAGCCAGAGCCACATGGTAAAGTTCTGCTGCTTGGTGGAGCTGGAACATGGCCCCCTTGTTCTATTACATTATCACCAGCTTTCTTTTTTCTAATTCCCACACTGCCGACACTTGGCTATCCTAGAATTTGCTCTGTAGATTGACCTTGAACTCAGAGATCTGCACAGCTCTGTCTCCTGAATGCTGGGATAAAGGATGTGGGTGCTTTCTCTACTTGGAACTTGCTCTATACTGGGTTGACCTTCAACTCAAAGATCTGCTTGCCCCTGTCTCTTGGGATTAAAGGTGTATACCACCATGCTTGGACTTAAATATAGCTGGGTGGGATCTTGCCCCCAAATCACCACTCCCCTACTCTATTATCTCTTTGAACATAGGATTTAGCTCTATTTTACTATTTTGTATTTTCCTTTCTCAGATTGTTATTTTAGAGCCAGTCCTAGTACCAACTTCTTAGTTAGCATTTTACTGCTATGAACAGACACCATGACCAATGCAAGTCTTATAAATGACAACATTTAATTGGGACTGGCTTACAGGTTCAGAGGTTCAGTTCATTATCATCAAGGCTGGAGCATGGCAGTGTCTAGGCAGGCATGGTGCAGGAGGAGCTGACAGTTCTACATCTTGTTCCAAAAGGAAATAGGAGAAGACTGGTTTCGAGGCAGCTAGGATGAGTGTCTTAAAGCCCACCTCCACAGTGACTCACTTCCTCCAACAAGGCCACACCTCCTAATAATGCCACTCCCTGGGCCAAGCATACACAAACCACCACAGAATGGGTCTGTTTATTTCTCTTTGCAGTTCGATCTAGCTTTTCTCTCTCATTTTGAGAGTCTTCTTTGAGATGTTCTGTTGACAAGGGAACAGCTTTATCTCTAGAAAGGTCTCACTAACCCCTTGGGAGTAGAATTCTTTCCCCAAAAACTACTCTGATAGGAAAATAGCCACTCTTGCTGTGTGTGAATCATTCTAAACACTTTGTCTATTTGAGTCCTAGTAATTAAGTGGAGAGGGGCTCATGTTATTATCTCACAGATCTACTTCCCTGTATCCTGGGATCCCCGTATTTGTTCTTTTATTGTTCACATTTAACAAGATTATAGACATAATTAGATTTTACATATAACTTCTTACTAGCCACTTTTGTCATTAAAAAAAAATAATAATCCCTAGCAAAACAACTTGAAGAAGGAAAGTTTCATTTTGGCTCATGGCTTCTGAGGACTCTGATCTGATCATCTGGTTCCAGTTGCTTAAGCAGACTGTCATCGAGATAGAACTTGTTACAGCAGTGCTTTTCACCTGCAGATCTTGACCCTTTCACAGAGCTCACCTAAGACCATCAGAAAGCACAGATATTTACATTATGATTCCTAACAGTACTAAAATTACAGTTATGAAAGAGCAACAAAATTAATTTTGTGGTTGGGGGGTGTCACCACAACATGAGGAGCTGTATTAAAGGGTCACAGCAATAGGAAGTTTGAGAGCCACGGGGCTACAGGGCTTCTCACCTCATAGTGCAAAGAAGCAGAGAGAAGGAACGCAGGAAGGGGCCAAGGCTAGGGGATTCCAGGACACCCCCAATGACCTTCTTCTTCCAGCTGGGCTATACCTCCTCATTTCAGAATCTCCCCCAAAAAAGCCCCAGCCACCTCTTAGACTGAGCATTAACTCAGGAGCCTGTGGGAGGGAGTTCATGCTCATCCTGGTTAATTTTTTTGTCAAGTTGACACAGGTAGAGTCATTTTGGAAGGAGGAAGGAACTAAGAAAATGCCCCCTCCTGATTGGTCTGTAGGCAAGCCTAGGGTACATTTTTTTGATTGACGATTGATGTGGGAGATCCCAGTTCACTGTGGGTGGTGCCATAGCTGGACAGGTGGTCCTGGGTCCTAGAAGCAAGCAGTCTAAGCAAGCCATGAAGAGCAAGCCAGTCATCAGAGATACCTTGGCTTCTGTCTCAGTTCCTGCCTCCAGGTTCCTGCCTTGACTTCCATCCTGACTTCTTTCAGTCATGAACTGTGTTGCTTTTGGTCATAGTGTCAGTTACAACAACAGAAAGCCTAACTGAGGTAAGGATCAACTATGGCAGCCTCGCTCCTTGCTTTCCTGTGTTACGTTTGCTTCTGTTTAGTGATCCTCCTTTTTATGTCTTTAGTTCGAGTAACTCTTAACCAGATCCTATTTTTCACTTTTGACCTGCCCTTGGTATGGGTACCTTAGCAGTTGCCAAGGGGCTCAAATCACATATGTTTATATGACCAACATATGCATGCCCTCATGTGCCTCAAACCACTTCACATAGAAGAACTCCTTTGCATGTTTCTTCTCTCTGAGCACTTCTGGCTACCGCCTATCTTACTTCTGCATATGTTGTCAGCTCCACACTCTGCTGTTATCAGACTTCAAATAGTCAATAGCCTTTTAAAGATATTTAACTCATCAGAGTAACTGTGGGGTACTAATGTGTATAATCACATTCCCAGTGCTCTGTGTTCCACAATGAGATCCAAATTTGCATGTAATATCATCCGTCTTTTGCCTGAAAGACGGCAACGTTTCTTACAGAGAGAAGTCTGGGGTTAGTAATTCTTTCAGGACAAAAACAATTTGAAGAGAATGATCAAGAATTTACCTGTTTTGATTAAAAATCAAACCCAAACAAAACAAAACAGGTCTAAGAAGTTTCATAAACCACCAGTACACACACATACAAAGGTGAGGGGAGTGAAGTCACATAGAGATGCTGTAGCAGAGATGTTCAAAATCAGGGATAAAGAGAAAAGCTTTGGAACCAAGGAGGGGAAAAGAGATGTCCCGTAGAGAGGGACAAGCATAAAGGTGACAGTAGGCTCAGTCTTTGAAAACAAGAGACAATAAAGGTGTTTCTAGGCACACACACTTGAACGACATCCCCATGGCTTGCACTTCAGACCTTGTATTCCAAGATTCACAAGGTCCTCTCTGCTGTGTCTGGTATCTAGAAAGTTTGGGGACATTTGGAGAGGTTTCATTAAATATTTTTGCTTCACATATATTTGCCCAGTCTTGCTTTTGGAAACTGTTTTCAAGTATAAGGATGCATCTAGTCCCTATGACTTCATCTTGACCTGAAGCAAAAGTCATCACACCTGTGGATGTGTGCCATGCATGGCTCTCTCAGGGGCTGAAGAATGCATCCCTGCTCTGCTTCCTGATGTACCAGCGTAGAACTGGGGAGAGCGGGCTCCAATGAGTAAATTCTCTGAACTTTCGCAGAGGTATCAGAAGATCCAGAAAGCACTTTTATTAAAAAGATTTATTTTATTTTTTCAGTGTGTGTGTGTGTGTGTGTGTGTGTGTGTGTGTGTATGCACATACAAATAAGTGCAGGTACATTCAGAGGCCAGAAGAGGGCACCAGATCTCCTGGGTCTAGATTTACTTGACATGGGTGTCAGGAACCAAACTTAGGTTTTCTACAGGAGCAGCAAATGCTCTTAACCACTGAGAAATCCCTCCAGCCTCCAGAAAGCACATTTAACTGCAGGTAAGAAAACAACCGAATACTAGAGACAAGACCAGAAAAATCAGCCAAGGAGGAGAGCCAAGGAAGTCGGGAAAATTAGACAAAAACAAAGCACACTCATGTACAAGTCAACTGTAAGAAAATACTTTTCTTACCCGTGTATCCAGATGTGGCCATCACACCAGTCCTCTCAGGGTCTATTCCCCACCATAAGTCATCCACTTCTTCCTTCAGTTGGAAAGCCTCACATTTAAACAGCATAGAATAAAAACTACATTTCCCAGCTTCCCTTGCGGCAAAGTGCAGCAGATAATGTCTACCAATGATAGGCAAGTCATCAAGTGTTTGATTCCCAGGCTGTATCCTGCACTTCCTCTTATTGGAAAGAGAATGGACTTGGTGTCGGGCTGTGTTTTACAAAGGTAACAAGGTTCCCAAATGAGGGCAAGAGGAACAAAATGGAAACCTGTGTCCCCGACACTGTAGACTTGCCCCAGGAGGCCCTGGTGGCTAATGATGGAGCTGTGGCATGACAGAGTGATAGAGCTCAGCCTCTCATAGCTGTTAGTTATTGTGCTGAGTCATGACTCTCGACAGCACCCAGAAGCTGACGTTGCTCAGAAAAGCCTATTGATTCTGATGTGCAACTTGGGCCCAGCATATCAAGGCATCTCATAAATTCAGTCAGAAGGAGCTCCCTGGGAGCAGAAAAGTTACCTAAGTGGATAAAATGCTTATTCACAAACATGAGGCCTTGGCTGAGAATGAAGGCTGGAGGGATTGTTCAGTGGGCATGAGGACTTGTTGTGTAACCATGAGGACCTACCTGAGTTCAAATCCCATCACTCATATGAAAAGTCAGGCATGGTTACCCCCATGGCTATACCCCCAGCACTGAGCGGGCAGAGTGGAGGTGTGAACAAGACATTAGGGCCTACAGCTACCAGCCTACCTTCAGGATAGGTGAGAGGCCCTGTCTTAAAAGACAGAGCTGCAGAGCAGGACAGCTGACATTCTCTTTTGGTCTCCAAGCATAAGCAGGCAGGTGAACCCACCCACCCACACATGCACCCGTATACCACCCATAAGCGTAGAACCATGGGCTTGTAACCAAGCACTAAGAGGCTGCATCCTGGGACTCAATCTAGCCAATCAGAGAGCTACCGTTTCAATGAGAGAGTTCCTGTATCAAAAAATAATATGAAGAGTAAAAGAGGAAGACACATGGTGTCAACCTCTGGCTTCCACATGAGCATATGTGGGTGAGAGCACCTACACACACACAGGTACACACATGCACACACATACACACTGAAACGCAAACACACACTCACACACATGTGTACATATACATACACACTCTCACACACACATTCACACACATGTGTATTACACATACATACTCACATGCACACATGCACATGTACATATCATACGTACCTACATACACTCATACTCACACATTTACACACACATGTGTACATATACATAAACATACACATTCACACACGTGTATTATATACACACACACACTCACATGCACACATGCATGTGTACATGTCATACACACATACATACATACACTCATACACATTCACACACACATGTGTACATATACATACACACACTGGGCAGGGAGAAAGAGAGAAGAAAATGCACACATGCACGTGTACATGTCATACATACATACATACATACATACATACATACACTCATACACATTCACACACACATGTGTACATATACATACACACACTGGGCAGGGAGGAAGAGAGAAGAAAAAGATCCCTTGAATCTGTAGTTTTGTTGATTACATCAGAACACAGTATAAAAAAGATGCTGATGCTGGACAGAGAGGTGACTGTACTGGCTGCTGTCTCTGTCCCTTTCTATCTCTCCAGGAAGACCTTGCTCAACTCTAGCCCCAGCCCCACCCCCAGCCCCACCCCCAGCCCCAGCCCCAGGCCTCAGCCTCAGCCTCAGCCTCAGCCTCAGCCTCAGCCTCAGCCTCAGCCTCAGCCTCAGCCCTTCCTACTGCGCTGAGTTGGGCACAGCCAGTCCACAAAGCAAGGGAACAGAGAAGGGAAGGAAGAAAAAAAGAGTCGTGTCACTGATGGGGGTGACAGTTACAAATAGTCAGCTATCCAGCCACTCACCCATCACACCCTGAAAGAGCCCTCCGGGCAGGTGGGCTCAGGGACCGAGTCCCTCGTATTGCAGGGCAAGCTTTGGCTTCACCACCCGGTCTTAGTGGAGCCATCAAATAAATCCAACATTTAGATAAGAGGGGTCTGCAGAGGACACTTCCCTGAAATGCAATGGTAATAAAAGAGAAAAATGGACTGGCTAGCTCAGATAACCGCCGCTGGAGCAGTAATTACGCTACTTCTGGTCCCGAGCCAGGACGCTGGTGGTGGAGTACCTGCCCAGGTGATCCATCAGCCCCAGATTTATGGACTTCTCAAGAGGCGCCCGCACATCCCTCCCCTACGGTTACTAGAGACACTTTTATTTAGATTTTGTCAAGGTTATTGATGATCTCTCTCGGCCATGTCTGGAGTGGGGAGGCGAGACCACACTGGGCGGTGTGATCCAATATAGATCTGCTGGTAACGATCCGGAAAAGGATGGCCTGCTCAAGCAGGCCAATTTGTTCCGATTTCCTCCCCAAAACTTTGCATTCCTGATGCTACAATCAAGGTGAGCAGGGAGTCCGCAGCCCTCACTCAGAGGGATCGAGGCTGCATGCTCAAAGGACAGTAGGGCACCTCAGTTTTATCTCTTGGATAGAATGGGCGCAAAGCCTGCAGAAAGGACCCCATCGTGCCCGAGTGACCCTGTTCCTGCTACAGTCACTGACCCAGCTGACACTGTGGGGGGTGGGGGGGGTTGGGCGGTGGGTGTTCCTGGATCTTCCAATGCATTGTCCTCTCAGGTTGGGGAAGGCATGTTCTGACTTCAGTGATGAGTTAGCCCAGCTACGGAGAGGGAGAGGTGCTAATAAGCAAAGAAGATAGGAGGACCCAGATGGCCCGGAGCAGCAGAGGGGGAGTTACTAAGCAAAGGCATGAGAACCCATGATAGTCAGGAGCAGCAGCCACAACCACACAGCCACCATGGTGATGCTGCAGCCTGGCTGATCCTTACAGGACAGGCTCAGCATCAGCACCACGGGGCTTTGTATTGCCCGGTTTCATCTGCTACAGCCCCACGAGGGGGCTGGTCCTTTAGCTGTTTTTAAACTGCGTTCTGTTGTTGTGTGTCATGGGAAATATACCCCCTTTTAAACAGTTCCCTTAATAAATAAACTCATTTCACTTATAAAGAATAAGATAAAAAAAAAAAAAAAAAAGTCAGACATGACTGCAGTCCTGCCCTACTGGCTTGCATTATGTCCCCTGCTCTCAACACTGACATGGGCCACTGGGTGCCAGGAGTCTGCTGGAGAACTGAGCTGCAAGGCAGCTTGGGGCATGTAGAACTTGAAAGGACATCTTCCATCCTGCCTTTTCTGAGGGTCCCTGTCACAAGCTGCCTCCCACAAATTTCACTGGTTTCAAAGTCCATTCCCATCCCTTTGTGGGGCCTCGCTGTGAGTTCCTCACCATGGCGACAGGAAAGTCAGGGTTTCTGTCTCCCCATCACCATCATCCTCAGTCCCATCTGAGTGTCCTGGAGCCCTGGCTGCCTCCACCATCTAGAGATCAGAAATGCCTCTTCCCCGCTGAGCTGAATGGACAGACAGGCAGTGCAGGCAGTTCTCAATACCTAGTGCTTAGCAACCCCACCCCCACCCCTGTGAGAGAGTGGATGGGCCAGTTCCCCTCTGAACACAGATCATCTGCATCCCCGCGCACCACTGTGCCTACACTGTTGCCCCACACAGCCCTGACAAAGAGAAGATGCTCACTACATTGGACAGACCCAGAATGGAAACTGGTCAGGGCAATATGGGGGTGTAGACAGGATAGTTATTTGTTATAAACGGAATGCCAGGAGGGCGGTGATGTAGCTCAATTGGAAGAGTGCTCAGTTAGCACTCAGGAAACCAAAAACTTGGTCCTCAGTTTCATGTACACCAGGAGGAAGAGCACACGATTATAATCTAGCAGGAGCTGTAGGCAAGATCAGGTTCTAGGTTATTCTCAGATACGTGGGGAGTTTGAGTCCAGCCAAAGCTACATGAGACTTGGGAGAAGGGAATAGGGCATCGTTGGACCCTGCAGAGCTTGAAGGTCTCTCAGGTGACCACCAGCTTTCTCCGGGCGTCACTGAAACTTGCTGTCACTAGCTGCCTGCCACAACTTCCATGGGTTTCAAAACTTGTCTACCTCTCCCTGTGGAGTTCATCTGTGGGTTCTTCATAGTGGTCTTCCTCGTCCAGAGAAGACAGGTATTTGGGAAGGCTGTGGAAAAGCCTTTTGGAAGCTACCGTGTCTCTTCCCCCTGAAAAGCCTTCCTCTGGAGGCTGGGTCTCGAGCATGCTCATGAAGTATTCACTACTACCTCACAAAGGTCATGTGTAACACCGAGAGATGCAGACCCCTGAAGGAGCAGCTGTAACCACCCCAGATGGGAACACACAGTCCTAAGGCTCCCCAGTGCCCCAGCCTCTATTTCCCAACGCCCTCAGTGACAGCCTCTCAAGTGTCAACAGCTACTTAGGTTCCAGGTGTCCCCAGCTCTGCCTCAGAAAGGACTTTGGACCAGTTTCTGGAAATTGTCGTAAGTAGAGAACTCCAAGACAGAGCCAAATTCCCACGTGTGTCTCTGTTCCCGCATTTGGTGGGAAATAAATAAGGACTTTAATACCCTCATCCTAAAGGAAGAGAGGGCTGACATTTTTTGCAGGCATCAGAACTGACACAAGCAATTGAGTCTTAGGGGGTCTCGGGAAGAGTTCTGTGGCCTCTTCAGCCGAGCCTTGTCTGCAGGGTGTATTGGGATGCAGTGTGAGGGTGCTGGACTGTGTTCTTCTGGCATCTTCAGGGAAAAATCTGTAGCTATTGATAGATAATATCCAATCACAGCTTTCATGTCTCCTGCCAACATGAATAAACGCTTTTTAGTTTTTAATTATTTAATTTTGAGATTATAATGGAATCGCGTAATTTTTCTTTATCATTTCTTATTTTAAAGGAACACACACAGAGAGACAGAGACACAGGGAGAGTGAGACACACACACAGACAGAGAGCGAGAGAGAGAGAGAGAGAGAGAGAGAGAGAGAGAGAGAGAGAGAGTTAGAGAGGGGGGGAGAGAGAGTCCAATATTATTCCTGAAGGCAGAAAATTCTAGAAAGGATACTTTCCCCATACCATCTACCTACTTTCTCTGTGCTGGCATGTCATCTTTCTTTGGGAGTGAGGTAAGGTTCGGGATCCTGCTGAGACTCAGTACAGAGTCAGTCTGCTCTCCCTAAGTCACCATCTGTGTCATGACAGTGGCTCCCCCTCCCCCATCTGTTCTGTGCCAGGAGCTGAGTCAGGTGCTCTTGGTAAGACCAAGTGAAAGGACTGAATTGATGAATCATCTGTAGTCTTCAGAGTCCCTGTGACAGTGAAGCTAATGGTAAGGTGTGTGAGAAGAGGCAGGTGTGGGGTGGGAGCCGGGCTGGAACTCTAGCCACCAGGGGAGAAAACCAAAGAGGAGCCAGAGGCCCGAGGGAGCAGGAGTTTCCTGGGAGCTTAGGAAGGGGCTTTATTCATGGGGACACTCTGGATTCTCTAAGGCTGCTGCTGCTCTGTGAGAGAAGAGGGAGGAGGCAGGGAAGGCATTTGGAAGCATCTATGAGAATCCAAGAAAGACAGGCAGGACTGGTAGATGGGCAGGAAGCCAGCCAGGGAGAGACCAGAAATGTCGAACAGGCAGACAGCCAGGGAGCGCAGAGAGGAGCCAGCAGAGAAGAGGCCCAGGTCCCACGGGGAAGGAAGGCCCCAGGGACTGAGCACAACAGTGTTAGTCATCATTTTTACATAGTAACAGAAGCTCTGACAGAAGCAACTTAAGAGAGAATGGTTTCACAGAGGGGGAAAGAAGGCACGGTGGAGGGCTATCCTTGGAAGAAAGCACACCAGGTGACAAATTTTGACTTTACGAAGAACAGAAATTCTAGAACAACTGCTAGGAGCAAAAGCCAACATAACTCCCCAAAGCTTCATTCCACCAGTGAAGTGGAAACTTGGGGGTTCTTTGGAAAGCACGTCGGATGGTGTTTTGCTGGAGCAAACACACAAAGGGACGTTTTGTTAAAGTGGGCCCAGGTGTGAAATACTAAGGCAGATTTGTGAAGGAACGTTTTCGCTGAAGCAGACACAGGAGAGAGGATGTTCTGCTTAAGCAAGCGCGTGAAAGGACACGTGATACAGGATTCTTTGCTAAGGACACACATGTATTGATCCACCTTACATTGCATAGTTGAGCTGCCTTTGTCCGGACTCCATAGAGAGAGAAATGCACCAAAAAACTCCTGGTAGCTGATCTTTGCTTCCCTAAAAGACGCACAGCTGAGAACTTCTGGTGTTCCTGTCAGTCCCTCCTGCTAACTCAAGCTGAGGTTGAGGCCCAGCTGTCTCTGCTAGATCATGTCACCACTGTTGCTAACCCAGCTCTACTGAACTGGACTGCGGGTGTATCCGTGAGGTGTTTGCGAGTGGATCGAGGTGCTGCCTGCTAACCTGTGAACTGAACTGCTGGTTCCCAGACAACACTGACAGGAGTTGCTCCAAAGAACCTTTCCAAACAGGTCCACTTCCCCCATATCCTTTCTTTTTCCACTACCTCTGGTGGGTGGTGAGTTACAAGAAAGGTTAAAGAGTTTAAGAATCATCATTAAAAATAAATTTTGAAAAAAAATTAAAGTTCCACACCAGTCCAGCCCTTCTTCCCCATGGGTACCACAGCCTGCTGGAATGACATCACTGACCAGAGAGGAAGTGTTTGCACACATGAGTTAAGGGGGCTGTGTGGTTTAAGACTCAAACTATAACTTAAGACACCGTGCTAAAGGCCCACAGCTCAGGAGCTGCTGACGCTCAGCAATCCACAACGAGGCCACTGGTGACCTTGACAGAGCGGTCTGATCGCAGTGCAGGGTGAGGGTGCGAAATCTGGGCCGAAAGGGGGGGAGGGGGCGGGAACTGTATTGAAACAAAGATGACAGTGAAAGGATGGTTTCGCTCTTCTTTGTGTTCCATGCTGGTTTGCAGAGATTGGAGAGTAACGCTGCAGTGACCTTTCTGAAGCTGGTGGCCTGTGGAGAGGTGAGATTGACATGCAGGGGGTGGGGGTGGGAGAGGGGGACACTGCCACCATCCAGGAGCAGTGCAGGGACGGACTGCTGCGCAAGACAGCCTCAGTTCCGAGAAGGGTTTCTCTCCAGGTCCCTCCTCCGAGATATTTTATCTGCATACCTACAGAATGATTGAAAATGCCGTCAAAGCAGCAGCAGGCCACAAGTGCATTTATCAAACATTTTCATCCTGAAGGTGTGATGGACAGCTTCCTGAGCCAGTGCATAGGGGCTGGGTTTGTTATCTTTTATCGGCTGCTAGAGAGAGGGGACATTGGTTATGCTATTCTTCTACTCATAGATACCAGGCGATCTTGCTTTTGCTGTTACGTCTTAGCAGCGGTGGAGGATCGTTGCACACATAGCTCAACAACCCTGAATAGGGATGACCAACACCCTAGGCTGAGACAAAGGCCCATGCTTTTTAATTATGGTGGGCATGGCCGGTGGGTCCTCTACTCAGGTGACACGAATGAATGTCCCACTGCCAGGGTATAAGAAACCCTTGGGCAGAGGGAGATTTTTTTCTGGTTTGGACTTTCGATAACAGGTGGCTGCATTTTGCCTTAAAGCGATGTCAGAAATGCACGTGATGGGCAGGCCCCTCCTCCTCACGATGCACAGATCTGGAGAGGCTGAGACTTAGTCCAGGAAGGAGGGAGGCAGGCCAAAGGGGAGGGAAGATGGATGTATCAGAACAGGCGTTAGGTGGCAGCAGCTGCTGGGCAAACCTCTCGCTGTAGGATCCTGGGCTCAGCCTGTCACTGCCTGGGGCCTCAGAATAGCTTGCCCTCAGGGTGGTGCCATCCAAACAAAGAGAATGCCAAGGCAAGGTCACAGGTGTCTTGGCAGGGTGCAGGCTCCTCACTGACACCCATTTTCTTTGTTGACACAGACTCTATTCCATTGGGAACAACAACAAAAAAGGTAGTCATGTGACATGCCTGTCCAGCCAATAGCAGCACAGGATGCTGCAGGGGGATTTTTAGGAAAGCTCCCTCCAAGGTCTGCAACAAGCTGGACTCTGTTGGTCCCAACATAGAACATTAGACCCCGAAGCACAAAATCCCAGTCAAGACTTCAGGGCAGTCCCCACATGTCAAAGATGCAAAAGGGAAACTGAGGCCCCACCGACTACAGCGGCATCTTGGAGCCGCAGGGACGTTGTCCTATGAAATGCATGTAACAGACAGGTCCCCTCTCTCCACGCTGCACGAATGTACTAGGGAGAATGCCATTGCTTAGTGTCCAGGTGGTGGTGAAGGAGAGGATCCTGGGACATCATGCTGGACCCCAGGAAATCTGGCCCATGCCCTCCTCACCACTGAATAGTGCAGCCCCGGTAGCTGGGGCTCTGAGCCGCCTTCTCTAGCCCATGTGAGGGACAACAGTCTCAGTGTCACCATCCTTGTTAGAATCAACATAGCCAGCCATGATTCTTAACCTTTGAAAGCCACTGTTCTGGGTGCTGGGAGTCAGGTCACTTGTCCTAGCCTCTGACAGGACAACGTAACCTCGGGGGGGGGGGGGGGAGCCACAACAACTTTTGGACCTCCTGACATCTGACAGTTAAATAGGAGAACGGCATCA
>JADRCD010227219.1:0-13070 GCA_019843815.1 Montemys delectorum
CCACCTGGCTAGGCATCTTTTGGTTCATTTATATTCATTATTGTCACCAGTCTTACTCAAGTTTTGGGTTTCAGTTTTTGGCACAGTGACTTAAATTTGGGGGAAAAGAGTACGCTCGCTAATGTCCTTATATTTGGATTGTAGATTTTCTTGGAAACAGAATTGTTCTACAAAGGCATCCGCCCTGCCATTAATGTGGGTTTGTCTGTGTCCCGTGTCGGATCTGCTGCCCAAACCAGAGCCATGAAGCAGGTAATTTTTCTTCTCTTTGACACAGGCATCTGTCACTAGCTTAAAATATTTTTTTGTTTTGTTTGTTTTTTGAGAGCTTAAAATCTTAAATGTGTGTGACCTGTGTTTTATACTGCTGTGTGACGTCGAGTCGTGGTGACACTGACTCTTGTGATCAGGTGGCAGGTACCATGAAGCTGGAGTTGGCTCAGTACCGGGAGGTCGCTGCTTTTGCCCAGTTTGGTTCTGATCTGGATGCTGCCACTCAACAGCTCTTGAGTCGTGGTGTGCGTCTGACCGAGTTGCTAAAGCAAGGACAGTACTGTGAGTTCTTTTCGTTTGGTCAGGTTCCTGCTGTAATTTAGGCTCTGTGTTGTACCACTAATGTAGTCCTTACCACCATTTGAATGTAGTGTTGAAATTAGTAACCAGAAAACCAAATCTATTTCATTCGTCTTTATGTTGTATGAGTGTGGAATTGAGCAGATTTAGAAGGGCATTAGCATGTTTTTTTATCTTAGCTAAGAAATGATATTTTTAATCTGTGGCAAATTATACCACAAATACTGTGTAACACCATCAGGTTATACGCAATGCTTATAGGCTATACCCAAAGGTTACACTTCCCGTTTTTGCAGGGGAGAATGGGAAAGAGTGGTAAGTGGAATTATGGGTTCAGAATGTCAAAAAGGGTGGTCCGTGGAACCATGTTTAGTATTTGAAGGAAAAATTCTGTGACTTTGGTAAAATGGCATTTAAGCAATTCATTTAATAATTTGTTTGTTTTCAGCTCCCATGGCTATTGAAGAACAGGTGGCCGTTATCTATGCTGGTGTACGGGGTTATCTTGATAAACTGGAGCCCAGTAAGATCACAAAGTTTGAGAGTGCTTTCTTGTCTCATGTTATCAGCCAGCACCAGACCCTCTTGGGCAATATCAGGTATAAATGGAGTTGGTGGCCTTTATTGTGACTAGTGCAGCTTTAGCATAGGCTTTCTTTCCCTGGAGGTGGGGGTTGGGTTGGAATCTGGTCTTACTGCATATTAGCCCTGCCTGGTCTTGGCATTCACTATGTGTAGCCTGGAGCGTTCTCAGTATTTGACAGTCCTGTTTCAGCCCTTTAACAGTTCCCTGTAGGGTAGCCTTGTCGTTGAATCTTTACTTGGATCATTTGCACTAGTCATTGACTCTTCTGTTTTCATTTCCAAACAGGTCTGATGGGAAAATCTCAGAACAGTCAGATGCAAAGCTGAAAGAGATTGTAACAAACTTCTTGGCTGGGTTTGAACCATAAAGCCCTGTCACTGTCACCAGACACTGCTTTGGTTTTCTCATTTATTCTGGTAAAATCAGCACCATTTGTAAAGGGTTACTCTTGAATTCCTGATGTACAGAAATCACATGAATAAAAGTTCCATATTGTGTGCTAGTTTGAATGGGGCGGGCTCAGGTGTATACTGGGACTTGTGTGGTGTCAGCGGACAGCCAGCCTGTGTAACTGTGTAAGTTAGTGCCCTCCTGCTGAGAACGTATTTAAAACATGACTTCATGTTGAGTTCCAGAAGTTAGTTCTGTAAGACAGAGCTTACTGTGTGACATCAGCCATAGTTAACTCTAGGCTGTTCATGTAGCAGTCTGTGTGCTACAGCTGGCAAATTGCTCTCTTACCCTGTTCTACTGACTGGTACACTCAGCATGGATAGATAATTCAAGGCTATCCACTATGAGATTCTAAAGTACTTTGTGATTGATTAAAAAGAGAACTCTGCTCTGGAGATCTGTCTTGGTTGATGACTACCTGGTATCCATTGAGCTCTAGGCTTGGCTATAGGTGTATACCACTGTGTCCCCCAGCCCACTTGAGGCAGCTAGTTCCATTTGTAGCAGTTGGCATGCTGAGGCTATTTATGTACTGGCCCCTTTTTTTTTTTAAAAGATTTATTTATTTTATGTATATATGAGGACACTGTAGCTGTAGGTGGTTGTGAGCCTTCATGTGGTTGTTGGGAATTGAATTTAGGACCTCTGCTCTGGTCGACACCACAGGACTGACTCCAAATAACTTTGTGTTTGGTATCCCAGGTTTCAATCTCAAAGGGCTTAGATGACTCTGCTCTGTAATATGCTCTTTACTCTCCAATATGTCACTTTCTTGGTCTGCCTCTTCCTGTGTGCAGCAGTTTCTGGAAGATATCTCAGGGTCCTGTTATCTCCCAACATCTGTGAGTCCGTTGCATTGTAACTTCAGCTTCACTGAGGGGCTCCTCGAAGGGATACTTAACCTGTTACACATGGGCCTCAGCAGTTGTCTGAATCACAACCCCTCAGTCTCTATCTTGTCTCCCAAGCTAGTACTGTGTGGATGACACTGCCAAGTTTAGCTGCTAGCTTGAGGTGGCCCTGTGGACCACATTTACAGAAGCTTTTGTGTGCAGTTGCATTCTGGAAAGCAAGAACTTCTTAGGTTGTTCTATAAGGTGGTGTGGTCTTGCTTTGAAGGCACCTTTTTCATCTTTCCAGGGCAGATCAGGAGGTGACACTGTAATGGCATAATCCAAACAGTTACAGCCTCTAACATCTCTTCTCTGTTCTAGACTGCACGTTTCAGGGTTTTTGTTCTACTTAATGTTTGTCATTGTAGATTTAAAAGCAATCATTAACAACTGTGTCACAGATTCAATGTGATGATGTCTTAGATTTCTACAATTAAATTAGTACCCTACTTTAGTTTAGCCTTGGGCCCACTTTTTTTTTTTTTTTAAAGACTTATTCATTTATTTTATGTATATGAGTACACTGTAGCTGTCTTCAGACACACCAAAAGAGGGCATCAGATCCCATTACAGATGGTTGTGAGCCACCATGTGGTTGCTGGGAATTGAACTCAGGACCTCTAGAAGAGCAGTGCTCTTATCCACTGAGCCATCTCTCCAGCACCTCAGGCCCACTCTTAAGGGCAGAATGCAGTCAGAGTCTTGCTAAAGCCTTCAGGCCCATGGCTGAGTCTTTTGTTTGCCTCTGGAGTTTTGTGAACAGGAGCCCCAGGGTTTGCATCACTCTCAGGCTCCGAGTAGAGTGGCCCAACCACTTTTCTAGTCTAGACAAAACAGATTTCTCAAACCCAATTCTGTATTTCTGTTGTTGTAATGAAATACCATGGCCAGAAGCAATTTAAGGATTGAAACAAGTTCTGGAGACAGACTAATGGTGGGGAAGGCCTGGCAGCAGGAATAGGAGCCAGGAAGAACAGGAAGCAGAGAAAGACTTAAATCCTTGGAGCCTGACCTAGTGATGCATCTCATCTAGGAAGGCTCCACCTCCTAAATGTTCTATCATATCCCCAAACACTGCTACCAACTCCAAGTGTCACATAAACCCATTCAGATCAACACAGGGACACAGATAATAGCTGCCAGCTGTGAATATCAGACTGACAGTGGAAAGAGGAAGGTATTACACTGGGAATGCAAGAACAGAATTTGATAACCAATTGTCCATCATGGATAGAATTGTGTGCAGAGTTAAAAGGTTGATTCAGGGCTAGTGAGATGGCTCAGTAGATTAGGTGCTAGCTATGCAAGCCCACAGACTAGATAGAGACATGGTGAAAGTGAAGGAGAGGGTCAACTCCACACAGTTGTCCTCTGACCTCTACATGCAAGTTGCACACAACAACCCTCCACACACATAACTACATATGTACACTAATGTGTTTAGGGGCCAGTATGGTGACTAAATAGGTGAACACTTGGCTTGCCATGCAAAGTCTGGTGGCATGAATTTGATCCTTAGAACCTATGTAAGGGTGGAAGAAGAGAAATGACCTTGCAAAGTTGCCTTCTGACTGCCACATTCTGTGGCACCCATTGCACAGACATGCACACACATACATGGATAAAAAAATACAATGTTGGTAGAAATAGAGTAGAGCATTATGGAATGCTCTCTTCTAGACATGACAGCCATGGCAGTCTTGAACTCAAGCAGCTGGATTACCACAAAGGTGGGGCCATCAATATTCCATAGTGGAGAGAATTGAGATTCACGAGGTCCAGTTGGATTTGCGTCCTGCTGCTGTGATGAACACCACAACCAAAAGCAAGTTGGGGAGAACTGTAAGTTGGCTTACAGTCACAATCCATCACCGAGGGAAGCCAGGGTAGGAACTTGGACAGCTTCAGGGCTGAAGGAAACACCAACTTCCTCAGTTTGCTAAGCTATGTTCTGTGTGCTGTAGGGAGCAGAGGAAGACCCGAATGAGTGAAATCCTAAGTGGATGTGTACTGTTGACATGGGTGCAGCCATGTCAAGGACCCTGGACCTGTGGGAGTGGCAAACAGTGAAGCTTATTCCTCCAGGATCCAAGTGCAAGTGATTGAATGTTGTGTACAAGAACTTGTAACTGCAGCTTCCTTCTTTCTGTTTATATATGGAACCACTCTCCTACAGAGCTCCTACAAGACTACAACCTCTTCCCTGTGCTGTACATAACAAATACCTTGAGATTCTGAGTAGTAGGAGCAGCTCCATCAGAGCACACAGCCCACCTGACCCCAGCTTTTCTGTATGTGGGTCTGTCTTCTTCATTCCTTCCATGCCCTAGTCAGGGCTCTGAGACCTGAGCTGTGTGAGATGCCGTATTACACAACTCGGGCCCACTTGCCAAGCATGGCACCATCTACAATGGGATTGGGCTCTCTCAAATCAACCATTGATCAAAAAAATGTCCCTTAAGGAAATGTCCCACTCACGTACCCACAGGGCAATCTGATAGAAGAAATAGAGAAATCTCAATAGAGATTCCTTCCCTCTTCCCAAATGTGTCAAGTTGACAAAAACTAACCACACTTTTATAAGCAACCCGAATGAAACTCACTTATTCACACACACACAGACACACACACACACACACACACATACACACACACACACACACACACACACCCACCCAGGGGTCTGGTTGGGAAGAAGGAGATCAATAGGAAAGAGATTACAGAGGGTCGTTGGTGTAAGTGATCAAAGTACATTAAATAAATTATTTTGGTATGTGAAAATGCCATAATGGAACCAATTATGTATATTAATTTATGCTGATGAGGGCTGGAGAGATAGCTTACTCATTAACAGCAGTTAACAGTAGTTAGCTGCACTTGCCACTCGTGCAGGATGCCCAGGCTTGACTTCTAGAACCCACATCCTTAACTTCAAGTCCTGGGCCTCTGGTGCACTCTTGGCCTGGCACTGCACACACATAGTGTATGCATGTAGGCAAAACACTCATCAAAAATAAATTTTTTGTTTTGTATTTCAAGACAGGGTTTCTCTGTGTAGCCCTGGCTGTCCTGGAACTCACTCTGTAGACCAGGTTGGCCTCGAACTCAGAAATCTACCTGCCTCTGCCTCCCAAGTGCTGAGACTAAAGGCATGTGCCACTGCCGCCCAGCCAAAAAGAAATCTTTAAAAGTTAAAATATAGCAATAAAAATGTTTGAGACAAGGTCTCTCTACATAGCCGAGACTGTCCTGGAACTCATTATGTAGTCCAGGCTGGACTTGAACTCACAAAGATATTGCCTTTGCCTCCTAAGTATTGGGATTAAAGGCATGTTCCTCTATGTGACCCAATACAAAATTTTTAAATGAAAAGTCAAGGGGCCTAGAGTGATGGCTCATTTAAGAGTATAATGCTCTTGTAGAGGACAAGAGTTCAGTTCCAGCCGTGTCCATAGAGGCCAGAAGAGGGCAGCATAGAGGGCAACTAGGATAATTCCTCATGAAAAATTCCTGAGTGCGTAGCTCTGTTGAGCAGGTCCAAGGAAACTGCCTAGAGGTGTTAATGCGTTCAGGGATGACCATCAATGGCTAGGGGAAGACATACCTGATAGATCCACAGCCTGGGAGCCTCTATTTGGACTCAGAGTGCTGCTGGATCAGGGTATGTGCTAGGTAGGAACTCCTGGCACTTGCTGGTGACATTTCTCAAAATAGGGCTTGAGATTAAGTCATAAAAACAATGTGTGGCTTCCCTGTGAATTTCTGTCTCTCTCCTCTGGTCCTCTTCGCTCACTGGCTCTGCGGTAAGCAGGTTTCAGCGCTGGGAGAAGCTTTGAACACAGACCTTCAGGAGGTTAAATGAATCTCAGAAAAATAGCCACCCCCTAACTAGCCAATAAGCATGGAAGCAAATAGAGAGCACATTTTCCAGCTACAATTGAGCCTGGAGCACACAGTAGCCTGCAGTCCGATGAGACAGACTGCAAACCACAGTTCTTAAATTCCTACTCAGAGAACCTGAGAGACGGCATTTACTGCTTTAAACTGCTGGGGTTTTTTCTTTATTCTTTTCTTTGTGAGACCAAGCGTCCCTGTGTCATCCAGGCTGGCCTTGAACTTTCAACAAATCTCCCATCTCAGCTGGGTTACAGACATGCGCTACCAGGCCTTGCTTTTTTAAAAAATCAAAGTCATCTATTTTGCATCAATAGGCAAACTGAGAGAGGCTGGCCAGCAGGGGAGGGGGTGATTTGGTTTTGAAGTCATCCAATGCTTGGAAGTGGAAGACAGTCTAGACTGCCCCAAGGGGAAGAACCTTTGGCCAGAAGAACGTCACAGAGGGCACAGAGAGCTGAGGTCTCATATACATGATAAGTGAGTCCCAAACACTGAGATGAAGTGAAACTCAATTCAGTTGAATCAAGTAGTATTGAAAGTTGATAATGTGCTAAGCAGTTCTAGGCCATGAAATGGGGGGGGGTAAAGTGTGTGCAGAGCACATGGTAAATTGACTAGAAAAATAGGCTCCCCCCCCCATCACAAAGAGCCGAGTATCCACAAGTGTACAAGAGAGCGAGGAACAGATGTGCCAAACCTCATCCATCACTTAGAAAGTCATGATTAAGGCTCAGATGATTGCAACCACACGGGGAACAATCCTCACGTTCTCAGGGATGATGAGTGAATGACAGACAGTGCCAACGTCTGTGAAGAGGCTGAGGTGGAGGCGGAGACTCCCGGCATGCCACTGAGTACAGACTTCCAAGACCTTTCTAGAAAAATAACTGAACCGAATACATTGTGAACCTTAGCAACATTTATTTCTTTGATCTGCAACTCCTCTATTAGTAATTGTTTAAAACCCCTTATATAAAAGATGTTCACCACAGTGATATTCCCCAAATAAAGAGATGCTGGGTATTCATATGACTGCAAATGATACAAGAATTCAAATGCTGGGGGCTGGAGAGGTGGCTCAGTGGTTAAGAATGCTCTTCCAGAGGTCCTGAGTTCAATTCCCAGCAACCACATGATGACTCACAACCATCTGTAATGGGATCTGATGCCCTCCTCTAGTGTGTCTGAAGACAGCTACAGTGTACTCATATATATAAAATAAATAAATAAGCACGCCTTTAATCCCAGCACTTGGGAGGCAGAGGCAGGTGGATTTCTGAGTTCCAGGACAGCCTGGTCTACAGATTGAGGTCCAGAACAGTCAGGGCTACATGAAGAAACCCTGTCTTGAACAAACAAAACCAAACCAACCAAACAAACAAAAAACAGCACAAAAACCCTTGAAATTTTGTATGCAGTCTGAACTTAGCCATGGAATGCCTATTATTGAAGGAGATGGTGTCAAAATATATTCACAGTAGTTATAATGAACGGTCTAGTTCCTGTCTCCTTATGGCATAATTTCTGTGGCAGAATTTAACCATGTTGGCAAAAAAATACCAAGTTTCTCATAGACCCGTAGGTACAGCGGCATACACTTAACATGTCTTCTTAGCACAGTACCTGCCCGGGTGATGCATTTTAAAACATTTGAGTGGGGGCTGGAGAGAGGGCTGAGTGCTTAAGAGGGAGTATTGCTCTTCCTTCCAGAGGGCAGACTTTCGTCCAGCATCTATGTGATGTGACTCACAACTACCTGTAACTTCAGCTCCAGGGGATCCTATATCTTCGTCTGGCCTCCATGAGTATCCTCCACACATATACATAAATATAAATTAAGAGCAGTACTTTTTAAGATCCACAAAATGCCCCCACAGGCTAACAGTGGGTAAAGTGCTTTTTTGCCAAACACGAAAACATGAGTTGGATCACCAGTTGTCCTCTGTCGGCCACACATGAAGAGGTATACACAAGTCTTCGCCATTACCAGACACACATGGCAGAGAAATAAGCAGACAAACATGTAATAAACAACAGCAACAGCAGCAACAACAACAGAACATAAAAGAACATTTTCCAGCAGCCTGAAGAGCCACATTCAATTTTCAATCCTACCACCAGGGGGTGGAAGAGAGCTAAACTTCAGAGACCTTAGAGGCCTGTGTCAGAAAACCCAGGCTTTGTTGAGATTGATTTAAAAGTAATATATACAATGCAATTATAATATACAATTAAAATATAAGCCAGCCATGGTGGTGCACTCCTTCAGTCTCAGCACTTGAGAGACAGAGGCAGGCAGATCTCTGTGGGTTTGAGGTCAACTTGATTTACACGGTGAGTTCCAGGACAACCAAAGTTACACAGTGAGGTTCTGTCTTGAAAAAAAAACCAAGGCCTAGAGAGATGGCTCAGTAGTTAAGAGCACTGACTGCTCTTCCAGAGGCCTTGAGTTCAATTCCCAGCAACCACATGGTGGCTCACAACCATCTGTAATGGAATCTGATGCTCTCTTCTGATGTGTCTGAGGACAGCTACAGTGTAATCGTATACATGAAATACATAAATAATTTTTTAAAAAAGATTAAGATATTTGTCACAGACTTTCTTATGACTACGGTGGCACATGTCCATAATTCTAGTACCTTTGGAGGCTGAGGCAGGAGAGTGGCTAATTCAAGACCTGCCCCGGGGTACAGAGTGAGTTCAAGGCTGTTAGAGTAACTTAGTAAGGTCCTGTCTTCAATATAAGTAAGCAAACAACAAAAAACTTCCACAAACAACACTGGGACAGGGGACCTGGATTAAATGCCCGGTATTGAAGAGAGGAGAAGACAGGAGAGGAGAGGAGCGGAGGGGAGCGGAGGGGAGCGGAGGGGAGGGGAGGGGAGGGAAGGGGAGGGAAGGGGAGAGGAGAGGAGAGGAGAGGAGAAGAGAGGAGAGGACAGGAGAGGAGAGGTGGGGACAGGAGAGGAGAGGAGAGGGAGAAAATGAAAAGTTTAGCGCTCTGGCTTCCTGCTGCCCTCAGTGTCACGTGTGCGCATGCCCGAGTCTGCAGAGCAGCTGCTCTTCCCCCTCCTGGTGCATACCTTGGCCTGTGCTGCTCCTTGCTCCTTGCAGGCGGTAGCCAGGCTTCCCTGCCTTGGCTCTAACCTTATTTATTTATTTTTTTGATTATTTTATTTATTTATTTATTTTTATTACTTTATGTGTATGGGTGTTTTGCAGGCATGTATGTCTGCGCACCACCTGCATGCCCTTGTTAGCAAAAACATCCTAAGCGGGTGTCAGATTCTTTGGAGATTGCTGTTAGATGCCATGCTGGGAACTGAACCCAAGTCCTCTGGAAAATCGGCCAGTGCCCCTAACCTCAGTGAAGAACCAGGTTGAATGGATGCATGTCCTTGGAGAGTAACAGGGCTGGAGGCTCTCGCTCATCCCTGTTGTTACAGATGACCTTACTGACAGGACTTGGAAGCAGACTTACTGAGCAGAATCGTTGTGAGCCTCTTCTAGTCATTCCACGATTGTCACGCGCTGTGCCCGGATCTAACCAGAACCTGCTGCTGAGGCGAATGCTTGCTTTGGCATAATGGGGAACTGGCTCGACGTCAGTCTTGGCAACTTAACTTTCCTTCTCTTCCCTATGAGCACTTCTAACCCAGAAAGACATTTGGCCCTCTTAGGGAGGACAGACTTCTAGCTTTGGTCTCTCCATCCCCTAAATAAGTGCGAATCTGGGCAATCTTTCAGCGCTGGGTGCTGGCAGACATCCCAGAGAAGCACTGTGTCTATTACCAAGCAAGACAGAGTCTGACGTGCCCTGGAGTCCTATTTGGTTTGTCTGTTGATGAGGAAAGATCTTATACTGTAGCTCAGGCTGGGCTTGAACTCAGACTCTACACTCTCAGCTTCCTCAGTACTGGGATTATAGGTGTAAGCCTCCGTTTACCTCCGTTTGTTCTACCTGAGGAGAGTTGGAGCCTAGAAGGAGCAGAAAGCAGCCTGGGTTTTACTGCTGGGTGGGACTGGTGGTGAAGAGACCCTAACTGAGTTCAGATTAAGATTTGTAGAGTTAAAGGGAAACATAGGTAATGCATTTTTTGTTTGTTTGTTTGTTTGTTTTTTCGAGACAAGGTTTCTCTGTATAGCCCTGGCTGTCCTGGAACTCACTCTGTAGACCAGGATGGCCTCGAACTTGGAAAACCACCTGCCTCTGCCTCCCAAGTGCTGAGATTAAAGGCGTGAGCCACCACTGCCCGGCATTCTTTTTCTTTTTTTCTTTCTTGTAGCCCTGGCTGCCCTGGAACTCACTCTGTAGACCAGGCTGGCCTCAGACTCAGAAATCCACCTGTCTTTGCCTCCCAAGTGCTGGGATTAAAGGCGTGCGCCACCACTGCTGGGGTAATGCATTTTCGTTGGCATTGTAGACTAAAGCCTGCAGTCCCTTCCGGGGCGGTGGGTGTGCAGCATCAGCCCTGTAGGCGAAGGCTGTCCTACAAACGGTAGGATGTAAGCGTCTCCTGGGGTTTCTACTGATCCACGGTCTGAAGTTGTCGGTCCAGAGGGCTTGGTGGCAAGAGCCCGGAGTGGACAACCGCGGGGAGAAGGACCGGTTCTGTCGGTCGTTCAGACGTCCCGCAGGCTGGGGACTGACCGCCGCCCCCCGCAGAGCTGCTGGACCGGCCCCGCCCTAGGGTCAGGGCGGGTGGCCCTGTGCAGGTGCGCGGTGCGCGGCGCGGGCGGGCGGGCGGACGGGCGGGGCGCGGGGCGGGCGCAATCGGGCGTGGTTTAGGACCCGGGGCGGCGTCCCGGAGCGACAGTGCAACTCCGAAGTTGCGCCGGACCTTGGCCCCGACCGTCGGAGCTCTCAGCGCGATCCGGCAGTCCTCCCGCGGTCCTCCTGCCGTCCGCCGTCCTCAGCCGCCCTCTGTCCTCCGCTCCCAACCCAGCGCCGGCCATGACGGGCTCGCTGTTCAAGGGGAACTTCTGGGTAAGTCGGCGCGGCGCGGCGGGCGCAGGGCGGCCCGGAGCGCACGCGGGAGCGAGCCCCGGAGCTGCGCCTCTCACCCGAGTGTCCGCTCCCGGGATGGTGCGCGCCGCGCCTGGAGCGCGCACTCCCCGGAACGCCTGGGCCCTGACGTCACTCCCTCGTCTTTCTCACGCCCGAACACCGAAGCCCCGAAGGAGGAGCGTCCCAGCCCGCCGGCGCCCGGAGAAGCCCTGGGAGAGACGGGATGGGGCGTGCGAGCAGTCACCCTGGGGTTCTCGGTCCGAGCTTTGCCCTGCCTGGCAGCCCCGTCCGCCTTCTGATTTCCCTCCCAGCCCGCAGAGTAGGCGCGTGCGTGGGACCCGAGAGCTGGTGCTGGCGCAGAGGTGCGGGTCCTAGGTGACAGGTCTCCTCTCACCTTCCACTTAGACATCCTTTTCGCATTCCCGTTACCCCGCAGCTACCCACCCTCCAAGGGACCGGGGCCGTCTTCCCCTGAACTCGGAGGAAACTCCTCCCTTTAAGACAGGGCGAGGAGCTGTCCACTGGAGAGCTGAGCCACAGCTACCGAGGGGCTCAGCCTTTTCAAACTAGGACCCTGCTTGCTCCCCCGTTTAGCTTCGGAGGTGCCCATCACACCACTGTCCTGCCGCGACCCCAGCAGCAGTGGGAGCCTATCGCCCGCCTCCCATTCGTTTGAGGTTTTGAGATCCTTCTGGGGCACTGACCATAAGGCGAAGGGCCGGGGCAGCATTACTGCAAGGTTTAGTAACCTTACACTTGGTCCTCTCAGGAGACCCGGGAACTCTTCACACTTTTTACCCTATTGAGGGTGGTGGTGGGGGGGAAGGACAGGCCTTTATGCAGTTCATAGTTTTTGGCTAAGGATGGAGGTACAGAGGCCAATACGTGTGCACCATCCGGGGTGTGCCGGTTCTTGAGCAGGCTCAATCAAAAGTGTCAAGGAAAAAAGAGTGAAGTTGCCCTTCGGCTCTGGATAGCTTAGCCTGAGTTTAGTTAAGAGCCCAGGATCCTTCTCCATCGATCCCAGCATCCAGCAATAGGGGCTACACTTTCTTTCCTTTCCCTCCAAACCTTAAACGAACCCGGAGCCGGAAGTTGGTGACTCACACCTGAAATCCCAGCGCTGGGGAGGTTGAGCCATCATCATCTTAAGCCATTGGCAGCCCCAGCTGTCCCACCCACACTCTGGCAGGAGTGGTCACGAGGAGGGGCAGAGTGGAGTCTGAGTTGAGTGGTGAAGGTCTTAGGAGCGCTGCCGCTGCTGGCGCTGGTGGTGGTGAGTTTCCGGTCTACTTTCAAAAGAAGTTACCTGTGATCCCAGAAACTGTGCAAGCGCCCTGTCCAACAGTTGTTCGACTCAAATAATGAGAAGGACCGCATTGTTTATTGTGCAGATTATTAGGTCCTTTAGATGCCTTCCCCACATTACTCCACCATACCTCCCAGTTGCCCTCGAAGGGAACTGACTCACCATGGTATTTTACTGATGGGGAAACTGACAGGGAGTGAAGCAACATTCTCAAGGCCCTAGAGCTGATGAATAGTGGCCCAGAGCTCTGCATGAACTAAAGGCTCACCCAAATGTCTCCAAGAGGGCGGCATGGGGTGAGCCAGTGCCTGCTGTGGGTATGTGGCCTGAGTGTTGGGCCATCCTGTG